>OX451739.1:371212273-371482088 GCA_948472305.1 Vicia faba
AGACCTGTTTATGCATATGATGAATGATATGTTTATTCATGTAATGCATTCAAGGATTTATAAATTCAAAATTTGTTGTAAACAAAAAGAACACACGTCATATTAATAAGAAGAAATTTGTCAGTACATAAATGCCCCATGGGCCAAATATTACAAAAACTTCTTAAGGTAAAAAGACGTTGCACATCCTCTTTGGTGCGATGTAAGTGTTAAGGGTCTCCTCCTCGTGAAGTCGGTGGGTAAGTTCCAAAACCTTCTTCTCACTGGCGTAGAAGCTGGCTTCAAAAGTATTCCGTTCCTCCTTGAGTTGGATCCAACTCTTCTGCATCTCCTCCCATGATGTTGGCATGTCAGGATATAGGATGGTGTAGGGAACCTCTCCTTCCTTAACGGGCTCTTTAATCAAAGGGAGAATATGAGGGTAAGGCATCATAAGACTCTGGGCTCGGGTTCTTACCCACTTGAGATAAGGCTCAAGAGGGATGGAGTTCTTGTGCCCCAGTGTCTTGCTATCTACCTTGTTAGGCATCCTCCAAGCTCTGATGAATCTTTGGCGAAGTCCTTGCGCATCATTGTCGAAGTCAAAAACTAGGTCAGGAATTAACATGTCATGAGGGCCATCCCTTCGAGCATATCTAAATTGTCTCAAAGCTAGACAAGGGTTGTAGGTAATGCCCCCTCTAATGCCAAGTAATGGAACATTAGGGAACTCACCACAACGATCGACGATGATGACATTTTCTCTGGATCGAGAACACCAATGTACATCAGAGTGTGTGAGGGTCATCAATCGTTGTGACCACCTTAAGCCTTGTTCATTCTTCAAAACAGATTGTGGAAGGTGCGAAATAAACCACCTTGCAAGGAGAGGAGTACAGCACATGAGAACACCTCTCTTCCTCATTGTTCGTGTGTAAAATGAGTGGAGGATATCCCCAAGCAAAGTAGGTATGGGATTTCTGGATATGAAGATCTTGACGGCGTTGACATCTATAAGTTGGTCAGGATTTGGGAACAAGACCAACCCATAAATAAGGAGTGCCACAATTTCTTCAAAGGCTTGTAAATCCAAGGAATTCCAACACTCTTGTGCCTTCTCAAACAAGAATTTTTCCAAGAAGCCTTTGACACCACTTCTAGTTTCCCAATGCCCCTTGATGTCAGATGGTTGCAAGTGTAGTGCTTGAGCAACAACTTCAGGTTTTGGTTCTTTTTCCGTACCGTTGAAAGGTAGTTGATTAAGAATAGGAATTCTCAAGAGTTGAGAAAATTCCTCCAAAGTAGGCACCAATTGATAGTCGGGGAATGTGAAACAGTGGTGAAGGGGGTCAAAGAACTGGAACAGCACTTTTACCATGTCTTCTTCAATGTTGGTGTTGACTAGGTTGAGCAGTCTACCATGTCTTTCACTGAAGGGAGAGCTTTCTGGAATTCTGGATGTAAGCTCCTTGAGTTGAGGAGGGATTCTCATAAAGTTGACTTGGATAGTTTTCCTGCGAAGAATTTCCATGACCTACAAAACAAGAACAAAGATGAAGATCCAAACCCTTGAAATGGTTAGTGGATGCATATGATGCTTTATGATGTTCATGATGTATGCACAAACATATGTACAAGCAAGTCACATAAAACCCTAGTTTCAGGCTTGCATGAGGTTTCATAGGTAAGTACCCTCTTGAGTGAAGTTGGCTCAAAAACCTGTCCTATAAATAGTAACCGAGTTCTAAGGATCTCAATATCATTGGATTGTTTTCCATGTTCATTGTTTTGGTTTAGCCACTTAACTAGCGACCAAAATATTCCAAGAAAACAACCCTCAATGAGTGTAGTATCGAGTATCTACCAACTTCGGACTGCACCAAAGCCGGTCATCTCACTACCCCTAATAAAAGGCCAAGATGGTCAAGTAAGGTTCTAGGTCATTAGTGCTTAGTGACATCACTCAGCGGCCCCGTACTCTCCTTGATTGAACTCAAGGGTTACCGGTACTCACAAATATGTCGCACTAATATAGCTATTGCTTCAACCGTGTCGGTATACCCCGCACAGTTTCCACAACGTATTGCTATCTATGAATGTTTCCCAAATACGGGTGTAGGATTTCAAGCCCAAACAAAAGAACCAAAATGTAAAGCAATCAAATCAAACAATTAGTCATGCAAGAGGGTGATCTAAGCCCTAAGGTTACTCCACTTTTAAGATTTTCCCCAGCAGAGTCACCAGTTCTTTGATACGGTGGGAGAACTGACTTGAGGTTTGCGTTTGTTTTCGCAAATGTTTCGGTTTAGCAAGAGTCGCCACCGACTTTTTATTTTATCCTAAGGAAAGGTTAAAAAGCACAGCAAAAACCTTTGAGATGTTTTCTTGGGTTCGGGGAGTAGATTATAGAAAGGGAAGGTATTAGCATCCTTTCTATCCATGGTTATCCATGGTTATCCATGGGCTCTTAGTTACTTACTTAGATCACTTGCCTTGCATTTTCAATTGTTTGAAATGGTGCTTTCAATTGTTTGAAATGGTGCTTTGTATGTGTTTTGAAAGATATTTTGAAAAGAGGCCATGGTGGTGGCAACCTTTGTAATGATCCATGTTTGAATGTATACAAAGGTGTATTTGTCTTTTGAAAAGTTTCCAATGTTTTGAAAGTTTATTTTGAAATTGTATTGTGATGTGTATTTTGAAAATAGGCAAGGTTTTGTTTTGCAAGTTTGATCAAGTAACTAAGAGTTGTCTACCCCTAAATTTACTCAAAGATTTTTCCTATGTTTTAACCCTTTTAACAGTATTGTTCCACCATTGTATTTGGTGGAAAATCTTGTGTTAGGATGTTAACGGGACGGGCGCGGGTCATCGTTTAGACCATGAATGCAATAATGCCAAGTGTCTTTGGAAAATTTTCCTTTAAGGGACTTGATCATTTTTAGGCAACTTTCGAAAGCGTCATCGAGGGACTATGATCATTTTGATTTGTTTTTGTTTTGCCAAAGATACTCAACATGCAACATGGCCCATTATTGAAGGCAACAAGTGGAGTAACCCTAAAGGTGTAAGTGTGATTAGTGTTGTCCATTTTCATGCTTGTTTATCTTTGAATTAGGTCAAGCTATTTGTTGGTTGATTTTGCATACAAACCCTAAGTCTATCATGGCATAATTAGAAAGCTTTAAAATACGGAAATTTAAAGTCCTAGACTATTACAACATGATTATGGGGATGGGGGTACAAATGCTCAAATGGGGGATATTTAGCAAGAAATTAAATCTAGACTATTACATCCATATTGAATAGACAAATAATATATTTGTACAATATTTAAACAAATATAAAATGCAAAATGTATTATGCACAAAAATGGTTTTTTATGTATGTAAAAGTGTTTTTCATGTGAAGTATAAACAAAAAATAAAAAGTCAATTTTTGGATATTTTCATGGTTTAGGGCAAAACCCTAGTTTTCTAAATAAATAGTATTTATTAATTTATATTATATACAATATTTGTTAATTATATATATATATATATATATATATATATATATATATATATATATATATATATATATATATATATATATATATATATATATATATATATATATATATATATATATATATATATATATATATATATATATATATATATATATATATATATATATATATATATATATATATATATATATATATATATATATATATATATATATATATATATATATATATATATATAAAAGAAGTATATTGTGAAAAAAGTATTTTTGATGTCATATATTAATAAAAATAAAAAATGTATTATTTTCATATTTTTATCCTAAATATCTTAATAAATATACAAGTATTTATATTATATATATTTAAATATACCAAATATGTACAAAAATAAAAATATTAATTATTTACAAAAAAAAGTATATTTTTAGAAAATGTTTTCAAAAATGCAAATAATAACTAAAAATATATTTTTTGTATTATTGTTTTGTGTTTTAAATAAAAGGAAATACATTGGTTTATATATATATGCTTAAATAAACAAACAAATGCCAAATAAATACAAAAATGGGTGAAAAATAATTTTAATGTTTTTTATATTTTGACAAAAAATAATAAGTCAGAAGAAAAAAAGAAAAGTAAAAAATAATCAAAATATCACACAATGGGCCAAGGGGGTGTAAGTGGAAAAAGATGGTGCAAAAAGCAGGTTGACTCAGGCCCAGCCCAAGTCAACTCTGTCTTCAACCTTCAGCCATATTCAAACAAAAAAACACGCGCTTCCTTCCATCTCTGCCATCTCTTGATTATTTGACTTTTAACAAAAACTTACAACATCAATAATGTAGAGCATCAAGTCACGATTTCAAACATATAAAAAAGTTGTTCTAACTCTCAGAAACAAGGGAGAATTTCTCCATCCCCAATTTCTGACCTAAGTTTTCTTCCATGTTCAGGTCCAAAGTTCTCTTAGCACACACAATATAAATGAAAAATAAGTATATGGATAGCTTCAAAGCTATGAGTAGAGCATACTTTCTTCACAAACTTAAGCCTAAATATGCTTGGATAGAGAGATAGAAGTTCACATTTTACCTATTTCAGCTTGACTCGAACAGAGTAATATGGCCAACTTCAATGGTGTTTGAGGACTTGTACAGCTTGCCTGAGGTCCAAGGATGCTTCCTCTATGCTTGGTGTGCCTTGAATCCTTCTGAATCAGGCTATGGAAGTCAACCTGCAACAATGAAAAGTAAAAATGGCAAACTTGGCTATGGATGTTACAACTTGTATCTAAGGCTTGAGACTGCTTCAATGGATGGTATGGAGTGTATTGGAACTTGTTTGGGCAAAAACGCACGAGTGAATGATGTTGGCCAAGTCAAAATGCAGAACCTGTTTCTTGCAGAAAAATGGTGTTTTGATGAATGAGAAGGTTTGAGCTGTGGTTTGGTCGTACTTTAGGTCATTTAGGGAGTATGAAATATGTTTACAAAGTTTGTTTTAGTTGGTCTTTGCAGGCATGAGAGTTATGGTTCTGTTTGCAAGTTTTCTTCTTTTTCTAAGCAAAGATTGTCAAGTTGGGTTATAGGCTCATATAGGCCCCTCAAGCATGCTGCAAACTTGGTTCTTGATCAGTGGGATTTGTCCACAAACTTGTGCCTAAAATATCTGGCTTGTACCTCTTGGATTGTGAATTTGACATAAAGTGACCCTTTTCAAAAATGGCAAAAATGCTTTTTCTAATTATGGACCAATCTTGCATGTAATGGCTAAATACACAAAATAAGACTTGAACACAAAGGATATGCATTAAATTATTGAGTGTGAGAAATATTAGAGGCCTGTAATCTAGCTTGAACCATGCTGAGTTTGAAAATGCAAAGTGTATGAACATGCCTTGGTCAAGAGCAAAAGTGGATTTTGCCCAACTTTGCAAATTCGATTCTCCCTAACCACAAGGGTGTTTGAGAAGTTCTTGGACAATTTGGAAAGCTTGGAATGTGTACTACAATCCATATTTGTAATGCAAGTTGAAATTTCAAATGGAAGCATGTGAAAAGTGGCCATGAAGTTGGGCAAAAATCCTGCCTAGAATAGGTCAAAAATTTTCTAAGTTAAGAATGTTTTGCACCCTTGTTCCAAAAATCATAACTTGAGCTACAAGCTTCTTTTGAGGAAACTTTGTGAATAAAAGTTGTAGATTTTGCAATGGACTAAAACTTTCATGTTTTGAGTTTTGTTTGAATCCAAATGTATCTTGATAAAAAAATGGGACAAAGTTAGGGAAAAATAAGGAAATTTTATAACTTGGAAAATTTCTAAGTTATGAAATTTCTTCATTTTAAACCCTAATTTGCAATTTTGGGTTTCTTGATGAACAAGTTTCATAATTTGACATGTCTTGATGAAAAATGAATCTTGGCACTTGATTTTGACCAAAAAGTCAAAGTTTGACTTTTCAGTATACAGTCAAATTTTGATCAGTTGACTGAAAAATTCATCTGTCAATCCCGTGCAATTGGGATCTTTTGAACTTGTTGAATATGTCAAGACAATGCCATTGAGTCCTTGAGTCCATATAGGAGCTTGGTTTGCCATTGGTTAGGTCAAACAATCAAAAATTGCCTTTGTGCAGTCAAAACCCTAAAAATGACCATTTTGCCCTTTTGGTGATCTGATCAATTTTCTTGTGGAATTGTGATCCAAACTTGACCAAATGGTTCATATGAGTTCAATATGTTGATGTGGGTCAAAAATCATGAGGTTTGACTGTCAATTGGCTACAGTGGACTTTTTCCCCAATACAGCTGATTTTTAGGTCAACTGTCCAATTGACTGGGCCAAGATTGGAATCAAGGCTTGAAACTTGGTATGGATAAACTTGTGAGTCCAACATGAAGCATGAAAATCATTTTGGGCATTTTAGGTCAAAACATCTTTGTGCAAACTCAAACCCTAATTTAGGTCAACAATGCAAGGAGGAGTCTTGAGCAGTGCATACCCTAACTTGATTTTGAGCTCCAAGAGTCTTGTGGTGAGAAAATGTTGATGAAATGGGAGGGAAAATTTTGTGGTACAACAGTACCCTTATCCGTTAATATTAATATGTGGGGATAACCTTATAGAGGCGGCTCTGGCGACTTCACTGGGAATCACTTTATGAAATGAACTTTGTGGGGATTTGTCACTGTCCATAGTAGTAAGTAGTACTTCCATAACATGTTTGCTTGGTCGTACGTGACCCTTTACTGGAATTCATGTTTAATGCCCTAAGTGATTCCGATAGAGACCCGCCCCTGGCTATTCAGGACTTTATGAGAGATTTCTTGGAATCTTGACTTGACTACCACTGATGAGTTGGATAATAACATGTCATGCCCCCTTGATTATGGGATATTTGTCATTGTAAGTGTCTTCCCATTTGAAGTGATTATGTTTCTTGAGAGAATTTTCCGTTCATTGGATATTCACCATGAGAATTTCTCTGTTGTCGATCAATTGTCCATATGCAAACAACAGTATTCAAACAATGCAAAGTTTATGTTTGTCTTAAAGTTTTTGAAAATGCATATTTAGAAAATCAAATAATTTTGTAAGAATATGAATTCAACTCAGGATTTACAGTAAGCCTTACAGGAGTCAGGATACCTTTTGTAACATTATGCTTTCGAACTAACCCATGCTTCAATTAGGACTTTTAAAAAGTTGTAACATGGCCTGGTTCATGGTTTAAGAAACAAAGGATAAGGCTCAAATTTTATTTGTACCCACCCGTTCTTCATGATATTCTGCAGTCCTAAACTCAGTTAATTGTGCGTTTGAATTCCAATTTAATATGGAATGTTATTTTTGTGATGGTTCGGATAAGTTAAGTTTATTTGTGAAGGCAGTCATTTTTGCAACATTTTTCTATTGTTGAGGATTTGTGATGACCTTTTTTATTTGTTTATTGTCACTAATTTTGCCTTACTGTTTTTGTTTTGAGGATACCACCAGCGGGATGCCCCAGTTTTTTTCTTAAGTCTCCTTCGTAGGTTTTGACTTAGTGGGATTTTCCTTGAGAGAAGTAATGACTGCCTCTTTATAGGGAACCATCACCGTTTTTTTATTCAGAAGGATGTTTTGATGTTGTTCGTTGTGTATGGAGTGAAGGCTTGCGACTGAACGCGCATTTGAATTAACTGAGAAACTACCCTGCCCCAGGTTATGATTAAAGGTTTCAATTTGTGCAAAAAGAAAACTCCTACTTCTTAAGCTCAAAGGGGTTGACTAGGGATTATCTTCCTTATAACTCCACTGTTTGGGATTTGAAACAGCGCATGTACATCGTCAGCAAAGTCTGTCCAAAAGCATAATGTATGAGATTATGGTATTATTTTCGTCATCCTCCCACTAAAGGCTTAAGACTTGTAGTCGAGAGTTGAATATCATACAAAAAGGAGTAAAAACATAATTTCAATATAGTGAAAATGAATGGATTAACTCAAGACAAACATATGCAATGCATTAGTGAGAATAACCAATGTCTTACATAAAGATAAGTGTTTAAGCAAACAAAGAAATTACAACTGAAAATTCGAATGAACAAAAGCTTCTCCGCCAAAATTTCTCACTTCAGATGGTGTGTCTTTGAGGGGTGACAGAAAAACTCAATTTGACCATCTTGTGTAAATTCCAACACTCCTTCATCGATCAGGTCTTGAATCTTGTTCTTCAACGCCCAACAATGGTTAGTGTCGTGTCCATGACTATTGGAATGGTATGCGCACCTTTCATTATGTTTGTAACGGGGAGCAGAAGTATTTGGTTTTTAAGGAGGCTCCCTCAATGTAACTAGCTTGGCATCCAACATATGATGCAATGCTTGAGCCATGGACATACTGATCTTGGTAAATTTTCTTTTGGGCGTATCCTGCTTATGCTGACCACCCTGTCGTGGTTGGCGAGGTCCTTGTTGGACTTGCGGTGTAGTAGCCATTTTGAAAGGTGTTCTCTTGACCAAGCCAACTTCTTGTCTCATCGGAGGCTGGTTAATGACTTGATCCCCAATTCTAGCCATTTGCATCCATCTTGATGAAGCTTGTTGACGAGAATTCTCAACTCTTCTTGTCCCCGAGCTAAGTTTTGGATAAAAGCCATTTGACCCACCATCTGTCCCATCATCTAGATTTTCATTGTTGCTATCTCAGTTTGTAACCGTTCCAACTGGTCATCCCTGTTGTCCTCAGGATTCTTCTTGGTCATGCTCTTAGTGAGGAGTGCTTTCACTTCTTCTTTCCCTTTGGATAGGTTCAAGAAAATTTCTTGAAGCTGAGCATTTTGGGTCTGAAGATCCTTGATAGTCTGTTCTATAGCCATTTTTACTGACATAAACAGTAAGCGGATGAGAAAACCTGTATGGGGAAAACCCGTCATGACATGATGCATGGTATGTGGATGCAATGTTTTCAAGGATCTTGTGGGGTAAACACAATAAGATGTTATAAGTTGAATTTTGACTACAACTTTGATTGAAGAACTTCGTATCGTTGAATTTCCTTCCACAAGATCAAGCTCACCATATCAAGTGGGTCATAACCCTTGAATCGAGTTATCGTGCTTTGGTTTTTTGATAGCATTTGGCTAGAGGAAAATAAATCCTCTTGCCCCTTGATAGACGTCTAGTTCAATATAACCCTGCATCACAAACACTTGAGATCCTTGAAATGGTTATTGAAAATGCTATGGTATGATGATGTTACGTGCAAATAACATATACAAGCAAAGCAAACAAATCCTTAGGTTTAGGCTTGCGTGGAGTTCATAGGTAAGTACCCTCTTTAAGTTTAGTTGGTTCAACTTGTCCTAAAAGTAAACGGGTTATAGGGAATCTTAATATCATTGATCTTTCTTCATCGTCCATTATTTCAGCGCAAGCCTCTTTATTGGAGACCGAAATATCCCGAAAGTACAATCTCAATGAGCGTAGTATCTATTATCAACCAACTTCGAATTGCACCAAAGCCGGCTACCTCACTACTTCCTAATGGCCAAGTTATTCAATTAAAGGTTCTACGGCCAGTTAGTGCTTCATGACACTGCACAGTGGCCCTGTATTCTCCTTGACTGGACTTAAGGGATACCGGTACCAACAAATGTGTCACACTAACATAGACATCGCTTCAACCATTTCGATATACCCCGCATAATCCCCACGATCTATTGCTACTTACCTAATAATGTTCCCCGATCCGAGTGGAGGATTAATAAAACCCAAACAAGGACAAAAAATATAAAGCAAACAAGTTAAACAATGAAAGAATTTAAATGTGATCTAGTCTCTAAGGTAACCCCACTTTTAAGTAGTCCCCAGAAGAGTCGCCAGTTCTGTAATACGGTGGGAGAACTGACTTAGGCGTTTTGCATTTTATAGCAATTATTGTGGATAGCAAGAGTCGCCACCGACTTTTCTTTTACCCAATAAAGGAAAAGGTGAAAAGAACAGGAAAGACCTTTTGAGAAATTTATTGAGTTCAGGGGGTAGGTTATGAAAAGGGAAGGTGTTAACACCCTTTTCATCCATAGTTATCTACGGGCTCTTAGTTGCTAGCTCACTTTGAAAATGCTTTGTTTGAAATGTGTTTGTGATTGTTTTTGAAAGTATTTTTTGAAAAGTGCCTTTGTTTAGGCGAACTTTGTAATGATTCTCATCTCTATAAGAATGTATACAAAGCGTTTGACTTTTGAAAATATTTCATTGAAAGTGTTGGTGTATTTTGAAATATGTTTTGAAATGTTTGTGAGCAAGCAACTATGAATGTTCTACCTACTTAAAAGAAGTCTTTGTTCTTTTCCTCCTCCTTTAGATATTTCTATCTTACCATTGATTGATAAGAAGCCCTGTAATTGGATGTGAAAGGACGGGTGTGGGTCGTCGTATAGTCATAGAAGGAAACCTATGAGATGCTTTAGCAATTTCCGTGAGGGACTAAGATCGTTTTACCGAAGGCAACTTCGAAGGGTCGTCGAGGAACTACAATCTTTTTCATCGAGGGTCTTTGCTAAAGCATCCCACATTCGAGGGGCATGGCTATTTATTTGTAGGCAACAAGTGAGGTTACCCTAGAGGTGCGATGCGAAAAGTGTTTGATTGCCTGCATTTTTTATTTTTATATTAGGGTTTTCTAACGATTGATTTTATCTTGCCATACATACCCTAATTACTAAGAATTATAAAAAGCGATAAATTGCGGAAATTAAAATCCTACGCTATTACATCACTTTAGGGGATGGGGGTACAAGTTTACAAATGGGGAGGTGAAAAAAAATAACACCTAATTACTATTACAGTCATATTGAATAATTAACATAAATATAAAGAAATCTAAAGATAATATATAAAAAAAAGGAAAATTGTTTCAAGATAATTTATGTGTTGACGCATGCGCTTATGCATTGATACGGAAATTTTTATGTGTTGACGCATACACTTATGTATCAATACATATCATTCCTTGATCTTGGAAGTCCAAAACCACACAGTATGAGTCGACACATAAGGGTTTGTATCGACTCATTTCCATTTTGTATCGACACATGCGCGTTTTGTGTCGACTCATACGCGTTTCTTGCCCCTGGAAGTCAAAATCAACTCAGTATGAGTCGACACATAATGGTTTATATCGACTCATATATGTTTTGCATCGACACATGCACATTTTGTATTGAATCATAACCTATTTTGTGCCTGATATGTGTCAACTCATAGAGATATGTGTCGACTCATATTTCTGTTTTTTACTTATAACATTATTGTTACATGTATAAGTTAGTTGTCAACATATGATTGATAAAAATGAAAAACAAGCATATGGTTATCTTCAAGGCTATGATATCTACATTTTATCTTCACAAAGTAACCACTAATGATGCGTGTATGAAAAATTCAAAGTCAAGAAAAACTTACCTTGAAACTGAAATTCATGTTTTTAGTTTGAACACCTTTCAAGATGTTATGATGATCAGAATGGCTTCAGTGAACCTCCAGGAAGTTGCTCCAATTCTTACTTTGTATTGAAAGTTGTTGAATCAATCCATCCCAGTCAAGTTGTACAATACTGTTTTCTTTTTGAATTTGGAAGATGGTTATATTGGTATTACATAAATTGTTCTGGTGTTTTAACAATTTCTATGTGATGTGAAGTGTTTGCATAGTTGGTTTATGGGAAAGCTTGCAAGGTGGAACAGTGGGTTGAGGTTTTGTTTTTGTGAATGAAGATAGAGCTGAAGAGGAGCAGAGGTTACAAAAAAGTTTTGTTAAATTTTTCAAAACTCTCTCTTCTCTCTTTCTAAAAACCTATTTTCTCTCTCAAAAACTCCCCCCTTGTGTGTTGTGAAACAACTTATTTATAGATGAAATTGACTGAAATTTGGGAGGGAAATAGATAAGTTTTTGAACTATTTGGGTATACAGTTTTATTTCTTTTTAGATGCAGCTCTTATGTGCAAATTTTATGCAAATATGGGACTGATATAGTGCAGGTTTGGACAGGGTTAGGGTCAGCATAACAGGGATGTTTTGTAGCAGTTGTGGAGTGGAGTGGCAGCTTGGTGCATGGCAGGATTTGTACAGAACAATAGACTATTTTTGACATGGTTTTGGGCTAGTAGCAGCAAGCTTAGACTTGGCAGCATATCAAATTTTGGGGCTTTTCTGGACAGTAACATTTGTAACATGATACAAGTCTGGTTTTGTGGACAGATTTATGCAGCTTGTAACAAAGACAAGGCGTATTTGTGGACAACATAGTGGCAATGTTTGAAGATTGAGTCAAAGGTAAAAGTTCAAACAAGACAAAGCTTAGGATTAGTAACTTGCAACTTTTTTTTACTTAAAAATGCAGCCTTGTTGTTTACTTGAAAACTTGTAACAACTTGAATTATCTTGAATTATGGTGAAAAGATGTCATGAAGTAATGAAATTAACATGTATAAAAAACACTCAGAAAGATTTCTAAGTCTTGAAAAGTTTGAATTTTCAAATTGAAATTTGACTTTCTTGACTTCTTGATGATCAAGCTTGATATTCTTGAATGTCTTGATGAATTTTGATCTTTGAAACTTAATGTTGACCAAAAAGTCAACGTTTGACTTTTGGTGTATTTGTTTACTTTTCATCAGTTGACCAAATTTCAACTATCAATCCACTGATCTTGAGAAATTATTTAAGTCATGGAATTGAGTCAACATGTTATGTTTGAGTCTTTGAGATTATGCTTCAAGCCATCAGGTCCGGTATTAGGTCAAAAAGTCAATGATCAGTCTTTCTTAGTCAAAACCCTAATTTGGAGTCTCAGTGCTTCGGAGATGATTTTGTTTGATCAATTCCTTGAGAATCCTTGAGCATTGGAGATCCTTTTGTGAGGAATGTCTTAAAAAAGAGAGGGCATTTTTTGGGGTACAACATCTTCCCCTGTTCAATCTTATGTCTGCAAGATGCATCTGAGGTCTTATGTCCGCAAGATTCAACCACACACCGCCGATAGGAAGTTGTGGGTTCATTTCTTCCAAGAGAGCTTATCTGGAACACATTTGGAATAGTTCTATCAACTAGAAGGGACTAATATCCACACATGACAGGATCTGGCTGCTGCCTTTTACAGACAATACCAATACAATGTTGATCTTGCACCAACTCGCGTGCAATTACAAAATATGACTATCTCGAGCGAAGGCTTTAAGGAGTATGCTCAAAAATTGAGGGACCTTGCTGGAAGAGTGCAACCCCCATTGAATGACAGAGAATTAGTGGACATGTTTATGGGCACCTTGATTGGTCCATTCTTTAATTTGCTGATTGAGAGTTCTTCGTCAGGGTTTACTGAGTTGATTATAACTGGTGAACAAGTTGAAAATGGAATCAAAAGCGGAAAGATCCCAATGGCCTCAACCTCTATTGCTGTAAAGAAACCATTTGTTGGTAAGAAGGAAACTAATTCTGTTTATGGACAAAGGATTCGTATCAAGAATGATCGTCATCAGTCAGTCGGGGTTGTATTGATTTCAAACCCGACCTCAGTTCAACGACTACAACAATCAAACAATCAACAAAGGCCAGATGCTCCAAGGAGGCAATTTACTAGAATCAACATGCCATTGTCTCAAGTTCTACAACATCTGTTGAAAGCAGATTTGGTAACACTGCGAGATTCTCCTCCAAACCCCAATACTACTTCTCCCAAATATAATCCGAATGTGAAATGCACCTATCATTCAAATAGTCCCAGCCATGACACCAACAATTGTTGGGCGTTGAAGAACAAGATACAAGATTTGATTGATAACAAGGTGATCTAGTTTGAACCTCCATAAACCCCTAATGTCACTACTTCTTTCATGCCCAATCATGGTAAAGGTGTCAATGCTATTGACGGTGCCTCCTTTGTCTCCACCATTGAGGATTTAACTACTCAATTATTGATCGTTAAGAAGAATCTACTGAGAGCCGGTTTATTTCCTGGATGCCTTGAAAATTGTTACCATTGTGCTTCCAAAACTAATGGTTGTTTGTGGCTGAAGAAAGGTATCTAACCTCTGATTGATAGTCACAAAATTCTGTTCGAGAAAACTCCGTCCATAAAAAGTTTACCTCAAGATGTTTCCATAATCACAATCTCAAACACTCTTATTAGGATCACCTCTAAAGGCCCTATAAGGATCCGTGCTGAGCCGAGAGTGGCTCCCTTAATCATCACTATACCGAGGTCAGTCCCCTATTCATATGACAAAGTAGTGCGTTGGAACTATGGGGTAGAAGTTTATTATCATGGTGTCAGACAAGAGCCATGGATTAATGAAAATGAAGAGCCTGAAATTACAAACATTACTGGAACTAGTAAGGTCACTAGGACAAGAAGGGTCATCTCGCCGGAGATCTCTCCTCCAATAACTACTGCAACACATGTTCGCATTCCTGCTACTAGAACAACTTCTGATACCTAAGGTAAAGAGAAAGTTGTTGAGCCTACCCTGACAGAGGTACCCTCAAAAGAAGTGACAATTGAAGACCCATCTATACAAGAGATGGAAGAAATTATAAACATCATTCGAAAAAGTGACTACAAAATAATGGAACAACTGGGGTAGACACCCTCAAGGATATCCATGTTGTCCTTGTTGTTGTGCTCTGAAGCACATGCCTAAGCTCTGCTGAAATTCTTGAATAATGCCCATGTAACTCAAGAGACCACTGCTGATCAATTTGAGAATTGTGTTGCAAGCCTAACTGCTGATAATGGCTTATGATTTTCTGATGCACATTTAACTACAGTGGGGAATAATCACAACAAGGCTCTCCACATCTCTATTGAATGAAAAGGCATCACTCTAGCGTATGTGTTGGTAGATATTGGGCCCTCCCTCAATGTTTTACATAAAGGGGCTTTGGATAGACTGGATTATGATGGGTTGGTGCTAAAACCTAGCGATATTGTGGTAAGATCCTTCAATGGGTCAAAAAGGATGGTCCATGGAGAGGTTGATCTCTCGATCAAGGTAGGATCTCAAGTCTTCAATTCAACTTTCTATGAAATGGATATTTGCCCGACCTATGCATGTTTACTCGGACGCCCATGGATTCATGGGGCAGGTGTGGTTACCTCTACATTACATAAAATACTGAAATACCCAGTGAAAGGGAAGGTTGTCACCGTCTGTGGAGAGGAAGAATATATAGTCAGTCATTTGAATTCTTTCAAATATGTTGAGATGGATGGCGAATTCATTGAAACCCCCTGTCAAGCATTTGAGGTGATCCCTCCAATGGTTGTTGTTGCTACTCCTGCTACTTCTAAAATCTATAAAGGCGCACCAAGAATGGCCTCTCTGAAGGATGCTAGGGCTGTTATAGAAGATGGGGGATGCATTATCTAGGGACAACTTCCTGACATCCCCTACAAATCTGACAAATTTGGGTTAGGTTTTACTTCAAAGGCTCAGAAATAGGTTCGATGTGCTCGTGGACCACCTCTCCGTATTAGCAACAATGAAGTCAATGCTCTGGAAGACACTGATAGAAATGGTGACTTCGACGACTGGATATTCCTAATTGCTGACGGCGGACTCAACAACTGAAAGGCCAAAGACTTCATCTCAATCTCCTTCAACTAGGAGTAATTACTATTTCCTATTTTTATTGCTTTAAGAACTTTATCTGTATAATTTCCTTCAAAATAATGACTTTAAACCATGTGCCTTGCCCGAGGCACAATGGTCCATTTGTTAAGGGTTTGTCATTTCATATATCATATGCTCATTTAATGAAAACATTGGACGATTTTGCATTCAAATTTTGTGCTCTTTGTCTTTCTTTTATTTTACTGCATTTTCAAAAATAGCCATGTGACCTTACACACACACATACATTTGCAGATCCACATCCACTCCGGATCTCATTGACAATAATTCTGCTATTGCCGTTTATGGCTTTGAAAATCTAATCTATCAAGTCGAAGACGAAGGAGGAGGAGATTGTGAGATACATGGAGAACTCGCCAGACTCCTGATACAAGAGGAAAAGGCCATCCAACCGCACCAAGAATCATTCGAAGTGATAAATTTGGGTACTGAGGCAGATAAGAAAGAAATCAAGATTGACGCCAACCTGGAATACGGTGTCAAGAGAAGATTGGTTCATATGTTGCATAACTATGTTGAGGTATTCGCTTGGTCATACGAAGACATACCGGGGCTCGATACTGATATCGTGATTCATCGTCTGCCAATTAAAAAGGTTGTTCGCTAATCAAATAAAAGGTTCGTCGTATGCTCCCTGATATGTCCGAGAAGATCAAGGCTGAGGTAATGAAAATGTTCAATGCAGGTTTCTTGGCAGTGACATCGTATCCCCAATGGGTTGAAAATGTTGTTCTAGTGCCAAAGAAAGATGGTAAGGTACATATGTGTGTAGACTACAGGGATTTAAATAGGGAAAGCCCCAAAGACGACACCTCACAACCGCATATTGATGTCTTAGTTGTCAACACTGCTCAACACAAGGTGTTTTCCGTCATGGATGACCTCTCGGGTTACAACCAAATCAAAATGGCGCCCAAAGACATGGAGAAGACTACTTTTGTCACACAGTGGGGTACCTTCTGTTATAAAGTCATGCCTTTTAGGCTGAAGAATGCAGGCGCAACTTATCAATGGGCTATGGTGGCTTTATTTCATGATATGATTCATCATGAGATAGAAGTCTATGTTGATGACATGATAGCAAGATCCCAAACTGAGGAAGAGCACTTTCATCATCTGCACAAGCTGTTTGAAAGGTTGAAGAAGTACAAGCTGAGGTTGAATCCCAACAAATGCATCTTCGGGGTAAGGTCTGGAAAGCTCCTAGGCTTCGTCATCAGTGGTAAAGGAATTGAAGTCGATCCCGCCAAAGTCAAAGCTATCCAAGAAATGCCAGCTCCTCGTACTGAGAAGGAGGTCATAGGTTTTCTAGGACGACTAAACTACATTTCCTGATTCATCTCTCACTTGACTGCTACTTGTGATCCACTCGTCAAGCTGTTGAAGAAAGATCAGGTAGTCATATTGAACAACGACTGCCAAATAGCTTTTGACAAAGATCAAAGAGTACCTGCAAGAACCTCTAATTCTGATGCCACTAGTTGAAGGAAGACCTCTGATCATGTACTTAACTATTTTAGAGAATTCAATGGGGTGTGTGTTAGGGAAGCATGACGAGTCTGGTCTAAAAGAGCATGCAATTTACTACCTTATCAAAAAGTTTACCGACAATGAAACAAGATATTCAGGGCTCGAGAAAACTTGTTGCGTTTGGCATGGGCTGCTCGCCGACTAAGACAGTATATGTTGACTCATACCACTCTATTAATATCTAATATGGATAATTTTGTACCCAAATATTTTCCATCCCCTTTTGTTTCTCAATAAATTCTTTCAAGGCTTCTCAAATACCCAAGACACTCAAGGGTTGACTAGTCAAGATACACCTCCTAAGCCAAAGGCCCACAACTAGGGTTTGAAGTTTCTTAAGGAAATTTTGTTTGCAAAAGTCTCAAGTGGATCACATGGTTCTTTATAGGTCCTTAACAAGGTTCATGTAAAGTTGCAAGCCCTACATCACAAGTTTGCTCAGTCAATGACTCAGATGATTTAAAATCAACTATATTTATAAAAAGTCAACTATGGTCAACATACAGTCAAACTTCAAGATTTTTGGTCAACATCAACATTTTGAAGTGATATTCATCATTTGATCAAGGGTTGATCAAGATTCCCCAAGGAAAGTCCTCAGATCATCAAAAGTCAAGAATTGTCAAATTAGGGTTTCCTTAGGAGAAGTCAACTAAACTTTGACCAGGCATAACTTTTACATGCTTCATCAACTTTTCCCCAACCAAATCTTATTTTGAAAAAAATTCAATTCTCTTCAACTTTGCTTTTATTCTCAACTCCAAAAAATGTTTCAATTGGAAGATATGATCTAAAACATTATAGGTCATTTTTCAAAAGTTAACAAAAGACACTTTTTGCCAAGGCAACTTGCATCAAGATAAAGTCTCCAAAAGCAAAAATGACCAACATAAGGATTATAGAGGACATCTTAAAATTTCCAAAAAGTCTAAGATCATCTTCAAAAGTTGAAAATTGAACAAGTTATAAGGTTAACAAGTTGGGAAATTTTAAAGAGATGCATGAAAACTCAATTGAGTAGATTTGTGATTCTAGGTTATTGGGCCTAACTTTTTGGAGTTAAAACATACTCATGATGTGTCCAAGGACCTCTAAACCTATCCATGCATTATTTTGATTTTGATTTTGATTTATTTGAATTTTTATTCATTTAAATATGAATTAAATAAAATAAAATGAAAACCTAATGGACAAAGCATGTAAGACTTATGGGTTGGACTCTATGAGGCCCAATAATTCGTGCAAGACACCAACATATGGTCCAGGTTCACTGCAAAAACAATGATGGCAAGGATATCATAATTTTGGAAATATTTCAAATAATGATTTTTCTTTTAAACCATGGCTTAATCTATTGTTTCCTTGCCATATTGATCCAGCCTCCTATTCCTCTATATAAGGCACAACAACTCAGACCAAGGGACCATGCATAGCTGCCTCAAGAAATCACTGCAAAATTCTCAAAATTTTCCAAGAGAGGTGCAATTTCATGTAGCAGCTTCTAGCCATCCTCAATCAAAACCAACCACACATTCGTGTCCCTGAAGTTCCTAGGAACTCATTCCAATCCTTCCCAAAGCTTGAAGCACCCTAGAACACGCAGACCAAGTAGCTCCAGTTGGGTAAAAATTCTTAATTACAAACTCTCAATTCTTACATTGTAAATAGTTTATAAGCATTCATGCATGTTCATACCGATGTTTAGAATGCTTTAGAACCATTGCTTTTAAGTTTTGACGCAGGAATCTGAAAATGCCATCGCTAGGGCATGATTATAGTAGAGCTTCGATCTGCTGTGTACAAACGTTTTCAGGCCAAATGAAGGGCACCATTAAACTCGCAGCCCCCGAATTATAGGGACCATGATCTTTTTTCCATTTAATCCACTATATGTTTGCATATCAGAATTATAACTCGTCGAAGAAGAAGGAATTAACCATCGTGAGGGATGGTCTGACTCTGGCGAGGCTCGCGTGGCAAAATGGTATAACACGATTGGTTCATTTAAAAGACAGGGACCCACCTGGGCGCGCACGTTTTTCTTTTAAAATATGATTGATTTTATTTTAATATGTTTGTTTATTTGTGTTTGAATCAACAAATGAATGATCTAGCCCAGTGGTAGCATACATGTCTTAAAGGCATACCTCCCTCATGTCCTGGGTTCGATCCAGGCGTGAGGGAGTTTTATTTTTCTAACAATTTCCTTTCAGATCCAATGCGTATAAGGATTAGCCATCACACGATATGGATCTCATCTGGGCCATCAGATCCCCAACTCTAAGATCCAACGTTTCCAGATGCGTAGGCGTATGTTAGACCCCCAAAGAAGGGTAACACTGGATTGAACGCAGCTCCTGGGCTCAGTTTGTCTTGAGCCTGGAAAATTTGATTTACACCACCTCAATTGCTTCTACAAGCCTAGCCCATTTTGAATTTTTTTGTTGTTTATCATTTCATTTTCCTTTTTCTTTACTTTTAATTAGTGATTTTTAGTTAAAACCATAAAATCAAAAAAATTAGATTTAGGGTTTACTTTAATTAACTTTTTTTTTACAATAAAAAAAAATTAATTTAATCATTTTGAATTCATTTTGCTAATAAAATTTAATTAGAGTTTAGTTCTATCATAAGTTATTTTTCCTAAACAAAAAAACAACAAAAACATTTTTTTACTTAGAATTTTAGGGTTTTCTAGACGACTTCCCCCCTTTTCATTCTCTGCACATTTATTTTCGCATTATCATTTTCCATATTATTGTAACTGTACAAAGGATGTAATAGTTTAATTTAGGACCTTTTATATTTTCCCCCATTTTGGTTTGTATTCCCCCCATCCCGAAGCGATGTAATAGCGTATTTTAAATTCTCACACTTTTATTTCCTGCCCTATGTATATTATTAACTGCTAGATGTATGTTAATAGGTTTGCATGATAAGACCTAAAAAAAATGCTAGAAAACCTAACATTCAAGATAAACATAACTTAAATACCACACACTTCACACACGTGCACCTCTAAGGTACCTCCACTTGTTGCCATCGAAAAAATAGTCATGTCCCTCGAACGTGGGACACTTTAGCAAAGACGCTCAATTAAAAAGATTGTAGTCCCTCGATGACCCTCCGATGCTACCTTCGGTAAATGATCTAGTCCCTTACGATAAAGTTCCCTACGAGTTTCCTTTATGACTGTATGATGACCTGCACTTGTCCCTCAAACATCCAATGATGGGTCTACCCACCAACTAATGGTGGGGTAGCACTATCTAAAAGAAAAGAGGAAAATAACAAAGACCATTCGAGTAGGTAGACAACTCGTAGTTTCTTTCTCCCAAAACAAAACAAAATTTCTCACATATACACTATCTTTTTCTAAATATTTTCAAAGACAAAAAACACTTTGTATGCATTCTCAACTATACGAGAATCATTACAAAGTTCGTCCCACTAAGGCATCTTTTCAAAAATATTTTCAAATACACTTACACAAAAAAGTATTTTCAAAGTGAGCTAGCAACTAAGAGCCCGTAGATAACTACAGATGAAAAGGGTGTTAATACCTTCCCTTTCCATAACCTACCCCCCGAATACAAAATCTTTAAAAAAGGTGTTTCCTGTTCTTTTCACCCTTTCCTTTATTGGATAAAAGAAAAGTCAGTGGCGACTCTTGCTAACCGCGACATTTGCGATAAAACGCAAAGCCAGTAAAGTTAGTTCTCTCACCTTATTATAGAATCGGCGACTCTGTTGGGAAAATACTCTAAAAGTGGGGTTACCTTAGAGATATTTCACATTCAAATGCTTTACTTGCTTGCTTTACATTTCAGGTTATGTTTGGGTTATTCTTGTTAAGATCCTACACCCGGATCTAGGACACTTTAGGCAAGTAACAATAAATCGTGGGGACTATGCAGCATAATACCGACATGGTTGAAGCGGTGGCTAAGTTAGTGTGGCATATTTCTTGGTACCAGTATCCCTTGAGTCCAGTCGAGGAGAATATGGGGTTGTTGTGTGGTATCATAAAGCACTAACTGACTGTAGAACCTTAATTGAACAACTTGGCCATTTGAAAGTAGTGAGATATCTGGCTTTGATGCAAGACTAAAGTTGGTTGATACTCGATACTACACTTATTGAGATCGGACTTTCGGCATATTTTGGTCTCTAATAAAGAAGCTTGTGCTGAAATAATACACGAGAGAAAGATTGGTGATATCGAGTCTCCTAGAACTCGGTTACTTCTTTTAGGAAAGGTTGAATCAACTAAACTTCAAGAGGGTACTTACCTATAAACTCCACACAAGCCAAAACCTAAGGCCTTGTGTGCTTTGTTTTTGTGTGATTAAATTATTCGAACATAACATCATGCATCATAACATTCATACTATTCCATTTCCTAACCATTTCAAGGACCAGTGAATTTATCTTTGTTCTGTTTTGCAGACTATGGCTTCCGCTTGCAGAAATACCATTTGAATCAACTTCATAAGAGTTCCTCCTCAACTCAAAGAGTTAGCTTCAAGGGTTCCTGAAAATTCTTCGTTCACCAAAATATATGGTCAACTTCTCAATCTGGTTACCTCAAGCTTTGAAGAAGACATGATGAGGGTTCTCTTTCAGTTCTTTGACCCTGTACATCATTGTTTCACTTTTCCCAATTATCAATTGGTGCCTATAATGGAATAATTCTCTCAAATACTGGGAGTATCTATTCTTGATCAAATACCCTTCACCGGTTTAGAGGAAACTCCAAGACCCGAAGTTATTGCAAAGGCCTTACATCTGAAGAGTTCTGACATTGTAGCTAATTGGGAGACAAGAAATGGTGTCAAAGGCTTTTTGGCTAAATTTCGGATGGAGAAGGCTCGACTATTTTGGGATGCTTTGGATTTACAAGCTTTTGACGAGATCTTGGCTCTTCTAATCTATGGGTTGGTGTTTTTTCCTAACCCTGACCAACTTATAGATGTGAATGCTGTCAAAATTTCCCTTACTCGTAACCTTGTGCCTACATTGCTTGGAGACATTTTGCACTTTCTTCATACTCGCACTATGAGGAAGCGAGGAACTATTATGTGTTTCTTGCCTTTGCTATCTAGGTGGTTTATTTCACACCTTCCTCGATCAGTATTGAAGAATGTGAAGAAGTGAAAAACACAAGAAGGGGGGTTGAATTGTTAAAACTTGAAATCAAATGCAGACAACACGTTATTTTTATCCTGGTTCATTTGATCTCAAACTACTCCAGTCCACCCGTCAAGGTGATTTCTCCTCTCTCCAACGAGGTATTAATCCACTATATTCAACTGAATACAAAACTGCTTTAACAACTGCTAAAGCCTTCTTGAGTCTAACCACAGACCGGTTTCTCAAGGAAATTCTTTTACAGATAAATGAACAAATGTGTGTTTAATGTTTTCTAGAAAAACTATATATCACAACTGTGATAATACACAATATAAAGCTTATATAAAACTAGATTGCTAGAGCTATAGAGTAAGCGGTTGAGAGCTTTAGCAAACTGAATGAGTGAGGACGAAGATGATTGGCTTATGTGTATGTGCGTGTGTAAGGATTATTGGCCATTTCTTTTCTCACAGATTTGTTTTTATAGCCTTGGAATAGATACGTTGTTGTCCATAACTTCATTTCAATGCTCATAACGTTCTTTCCATTTTGAGAAGATCTTTGTCTTGGAATAAAGCCGTTGGTAATTAATCTGCCTTGAATGCAGTAACGTTGACACTTCAGAGTGTTCTGCTTAATGAAAATCAGAGTGTTCTTGACTTTAGCTTATTCTGGCACTTCTGAATGTTGATGACATGATTAGGATCTTGATCAGAATCAGAGTATGTTAAGCGCAGATTCTGTTCATCAGGCTTCAGCGTAAGCACATGCTTTGATCTTTTGGTGCTGACATATCTTCTGATGCTGATGCTGATATTGATATTCTGATGCTGATTCCATCAGAGTTTCCTGCGAATACACAGCATAATTTTGAGTAGCACATATGTCTTATATAAATCTCATAATTCATTTAATCTTGTATTTTGTTATCATCAAAACTCTAACTGAGGGTTGTAGAATCAAACTATGTTCTAACAATCTCCCCCTTTTTGATGATGACAAAAACCATATTTTTTCAATTAAAATAAAATGATGAAAGTATCAGAGTTTAAGGATAAAGAGGAAACGGTATCAGAGATAATCATATAGTGAGTAAAAAGTATCAGAGCTAAGAGGGTAAGGAATAAAAAGTATCAGAGTAATGATGAGAAAAACTCCCCCTGAGTTGATTATTTCCCTTTGATTCCTTGAGACCTTGAGCATCAGAACTTTACTGAACTTTCTTGGAGCATCAGAATTTTACTTTATCAGAGTTCATCAGATTCTTGTACCTGTAAGCTTTTCAGAACAACAAATATATAAGGATGTTAGAATGTTTGAGACTTATGTCTCAGTAATCCGTTATTGAAAAATATCATTCTTTCTCCCCCTTTTTGTCAGTTATCAAAAAGCATAAATAATCAGAGTTAAAATGATCAGAGTAAAAAACACGTTTGCATTAAAACAGAAGCAATGATAGTTTAGACCAAGTAAAAATATTACAGACAAACATGTAAAGAAAAAAGGGAAAATACAGGAAAATTCTAAGAAGAAGAAGAAGGAAGTCATGTGAACAGAGCTTCCAACATGCTCTTGATTTGCTCGCTGGTTTCCTGTTGCTTAGATACCATGTTTGCTATAGAATCAATCTTGATATCCTGCTTGTCCATCCTTTCATTCATCAGCATATCTGATCTCTTCAAATCCTCCAGAGCCTTCCTGTCAAGAGAGGAAGCTTGAGGATCTTCAGATACAGGCTGCTTCTCAGAGCTTTCTGTAGTTTCTTCTGCTTGACCCAAGTCTTCAGCTTGAATTATTTGTTCTTCTGCATGTTGAACTTGAGATGCTGGACTCTTTTCAGACCAAGGCGCAATGTCCAGATGGAGAGCTTCTTCCTTCAGCAGCTTGCTCAGAACTGGACCTTCCATTTCCTTCAGCAGATTGTTGAAGTTCTGTTGAGCCTGTCCATAGCTCTGGTTTCGCAACTTAAAGGTTTCAGCGCTTACCCATCTTCTGAATTGAGTCCAGAGGAGGTCTGATGCATCAGGATCAACCACTTCTAGACTTTCTTGTTTCAAAGAAGTGATCCACTTCTGCATATCTGTTTCAAAGTTCTATATGCTGGAACCAACATCTGGTTGTTTTGGTTTGAGGATGGCAGTTTTGTGATGTATTGCAGCAAGGCGTTCAAAGACTGTTAGATCAATGACTGTCTTGCTGTGGTTTTCTTTATTGGCTTTAGGTGAGGGAGTGGGAGAGTCAGAAATAACGATTGGACTTGATGGAGTATTAGGTGGAGTTGTTTCTGGTGAAGAGGGAAGCTGAGACATATTAACAGTAGTACCACAGGGAAATTGAATGGCCAAAGGTTGTGGTTCAGGAGATTCAGAGGTTTGAGCCTCAGAGTTTTGAGTCTCAGGTTGTGGAGATTGTGTATGTTGAGGAGAGGGTGGATTAATATCTGGTTGAGGAGAGGAAGGTTGTGGAATTTATGGTTCTGGTGTTGGAGAGAGTGGAATGTCAGGTTGTGGTGAGATGGGAATTTCTGAGTTTGGATTTGGATTTTTTGTTAGGGGAGCGGAAGAGTGTTGGTCAATATCAGAAAGAACTTGAGCAAGTTCTGGTTCTGGTATGGTTGCAGTGTTTGGATTTTGTGGTTTGGAGCGGGATCTTCTGAGGGTTAATGACTCAGAAGGGTCAAAGTCAATGTCAAAATCTTCAAAGGTTTGGGGTGTTGGGATATCAGCTGGAGTTGGAGTGGGAGTAGGAATAGATGAGGAAACAACAGTTGAATCTAAAACAGATATAGAAACAGGATTACCTCTTTTCTTTGGAGTCTGTTGAGATGATCCTTCTGGAGCAGCTTTTCTCTTCTTTGTCTTCTTCAGAACCGCCTCTGGTGCCTTCGGCTGAAGATCTTGAATATTTAGATTAGGTGTTGTACCATCAGCTTTACACGCATCCAAATATCTCAGAATGATTTGAGGCTTAGAGTCAATCTCTGAGAACATAGGGAAGTCGTCCAGAGGGACTCTTCTGCTGGAGATTTCAGCAAAAGGAGTGACGTTGGGCTCCTTCTTAATGTTCTCTATCAGCTTCATCTTCTTTAGATTCTTGGCATTCAGTTGCTTGCCAACAGAAGGTTCCAGGGTGCTGATCTCTTATGCCTCTGTCAAATGTTCAATCAGCCTATTCTCAGTCAGAATATCTGATATCAATCTGCCCAAGGGTATCCAATCCCTTTTAGTGCGTTCATCTTCTCTTGTCTCCTTGACGCTTGTTCTCAGATGGTTAAACAGAAGATGAGCTAGGTTAATCGTTACCCTCTGAGAAATAAAATAGATCAGAAACTGCTGATCTATGTTTATGTAATCAGGAGAGCTGGTAGGCTTCTTGTGGTTGAAACATCCCAGAATAATCTTTGCCAAAATTTTGTGCTTATCTCTCAAGTCCCTTATCTTGCTGGAGGGAAGCCCCAGCGTGAAAATTTCCCTTGCAATAACAGCAACATCTGAGCATCTTTCTGCCATGTCTATACAGCGAATACCACCACCATTGTACCCAATGAGTCTTGCAATCAGGTCTTCAGTAATCACAATTTTCTTCCCCATGATGTAAGAAGTGACTTGGTGATTTGAGGAAGAGGCGTGAATCCAAAATTCCTTAACCAAGATAGGAAAAGTTGGACCCACATGCCTGTCGAAATATTTCTCCCATCCTTGTGCTTGGATCTCTTCTGATAAATCAAAACCATTTTCCTTCAGACTGTTGAAATCCACTATTATCTCTGACAGAACATCAAGGTTCTTGACTGGAGTGAGTAGCGTTCTGAGAGGAACTGCATATTGCTCAGCTGATGCATCATTCTGGGAACCTGAAGAGAGATTGCTGCTAGAAGCCATGTTCACATGAGGATTTTTTGAAAAAGCTTTAAGGGGTTTCTTGAGAAAGAAGAACACAGAAAACAGAAGTATTGATTGAAAACGAAAGTTAGGGTAAAAGTTGTGAATGGTGTGAATGGTGTTTAAATAGATTTCAAAAAAGTTTTTTTTTTGAAAACATAAACGCTTAAGAGAGAGAAATAAATCATGATTAATTGCATTTAATGATTGCTGATTTTATGGGATTCAGAAAGATACTTAAACGGTTACCCATGACATGTGTCTCAATGCATCCAATCAGCGCTTTGCCTTTTCAGAAGCGTGAACGCGTGTTCAGCCTCAGGAAACAGCTGATGACAGGATGACACTTGTTTGCTTGAGTGAACAGCACATCTATCCTTGAACTGAAGCGCTCAGATCTTCATGGATAGATTCTGATACAATCTGCATTTCTAAAATTCTGAAAGAGGATTGATCAGAAGTTCACATAGAAATAAACACGATTCTGAAGGTTAATATATAAAATTAAAACAGTTTTATTCTGGACAGAGCTTCATGCTGAGATGTTTTAGAATGAAGTTGAACCTATCTTCAGAAAGTGGTTTTGTAAAGATATCAGCCCATTGATGGTCTGTATCAATAAATTTTAAGTTTAAGATTCCTTTCTGAATATAGTCCCTAATAAAATGATGTTTTATTTCTATATGCTTAGCCCTAGAATGCAAAATTGGATTTTTACTTAAGCAAATAGCAGAAGTATTGTCACAGAGTATAGGAATGTTACTCTCAAATATCTGGAAGTCCTCAAGTTGACTTTTCATTCAGAGCATTTGTGTGCTGCATCCAGCTGCTGCTATGTATTCAGCTTCTGCTGTTGATAGAGCAATGGTGGATTGTCTTTTGCTGGACCAAGAGATCAGATTTTCTCCCAGAAACTGGCAGCTTCCAGAAGTGCTTTTACGTTCAACTCTGTCTCCAGCAAAGTCAGCATCACAGTAACCTACTAAGCTGTAATCACTAGATTTTCTATAAAACAAACCCAGATTAGTAGTACCTTTCAGATACTTGAAAATTCGCTTAACAGCTATTAAGTGAGATTCTCTAGGATCTGATTGGAATCTTGCACAAATGCATACACTGAATAAAATATCAGGCCTTGAAGCTGTAAGATAAAGAAGAGACCCAATCATACCTCTGTAGACCTTCTGTTCTACCTTTTTGCTTACCTCTTCTCTTTCCAGAATGGACGTGGGATGCATTGGAATCTTTGATGCCTTACATTTTGAGAGATCAAATTTCTTCAGAAGTTCTCTGACATATTTGCTCTGATGAATGTAAGTTCCTTCTGGGGTTTGGTTGATCTGAATGCCCAGAAAGAATTTCAGTTCCCCCATTAGGCTCATCTCAAATTCTGCCTGCATACACTTAGCAAACTCTCTTCCCAGAGAAGATTTAGTAGATCCAAATATTATATCATCAATATAAATCTGGCAGACTAAAATGTCATTCTTAACTGTCTTACAGAATAAGGTTGTGTCCACCTTCCCTCTGTTGAATTCCTTTTCTAACAGGAAGTTACTTAGTCTTTCATACCAAGCTCTGGGAGCTTGTTTCAGACCATACAGTGACTTCTTTAGTTTGAAAACATATTCTGGATTTTTTGAACTTTCAAAACCGGGGGGTTGGTGCACATATACCTCTTCTTCTATATAGCCATTTAAGAATGCACTCTTAACATCCATCTGATACAGAGTGATGCCTTTATTAACAGCAAAAGAAATTAAAAGTCTGATAGATTCTAACCTGGCGACTTGAGCTAAGGTTTTTGTATAGTCTATCCCCTCTTGCTGACTATAACCTTGTGCTACCAATCGTGCCTTGTTTCTGATGACTTCACCTTGTTCATTCAGTTTGTTTCTGAACACCCATTTTGTTCCAATGACGTTGAATCCTTTTGGTTAGGAACAAGATCCCATACGTCATTCATTGTGAATTGATTCAGCTCCTCTTGCATTGCTAGAATCCAGTCATTGTCCAGAAGTGCTCTATCAATTGAAGATGGTTCAATCAGAGAAACAAGTCCCATGAGGGATTCTTCATAGTTTCTGAAGCTGGCTCTTGTTCTGATTGGATCTTCCTTTCTTCCTAAGATTGTTTCTTCTGGGTGATCCATGCTGCTTCTGGATGGTCTTTTCTGAGGTTGATCAACAGAAGATGCTGGATTGCTTGCAGTGCCTCTTTCTGATGTTGAGGGAGTGTCTCTGTTAAGATCTTCTGATGACTTGTCTTCAGTACCTGTGAATTCAACTTCCATACCTGCAAGTAATTCATTCTGCTTTGACTTTTGGGAGTCAAGCTTATCATCAAAACGAACACTGATTGATTCTTCCACAATCTGTGTTTCTGTATTGTATACTATGTACCCTCTTGAGCGTTCAGAGTATCCTAACATAATACACTTCTGTGCTTTAGAGTCAAACTTGTTCAAATAATTTTTAGTATTCAAAATAAAACAAGTACATCCAAATGGATGAAAATATGAAATGTTGGGCTTTCTGTTCTTCCATAATTCATATGGAGTCTTTTCCAGAATAGGTCTTATAGAGATTCTATTCTGAATGTAGCACGCTGTGTTTATTGCCTCTGCCCAGAAGATCTTAGCAACGTTAGTCTCGTTGATCATGGTTCTGGCCATTTCTTGCAATGTTTTGTTCTTTCGTTCTACAACTCCATTTTGCTGGGGAGCTCTAGGACAAGAGAAATCATGCAGAATGCCTTTGTCATTAAAAAATGATTCAAAATTTTTGTTTTCAAACTCTCCACCATGATCACTTATGACTTTGACGATTCTAAGATCCTTTTCATTCTGAACTTGGTTACAGAAGGTAACAAACACAGAGTGTGACTCGTCCTTGTGTCTTAAGAACTTTACCCATGTCCATCTGCTATAGTCATCTATGATTACTAACCCATACTTCTTGCCACTGACTGAAGCAGTTTTAACTGGTCCAAATAAGTCAATGTGCAGAAGTTCTAATGGTTTAGAGGTGGAAACAACGTTTTTAGATTTGAAAGCTGGTTTTGCAAACTTGCCTTTCTGACATGCTTCACACAGAGCATCTGAATTAAACTTCAGGTTAGGAAGTCCTCTGACCAGATTGAGTTTGTTAACCTAAGATATTCTTCTCATACTAACATGCCCCAATCTTCTGTGCTAGATCCATTGCTCGTTGTTAACAGACAAAAGACACTTTACATTCTGACTTTTCAGTTCAGAAAGTTTGATTTTGTAAATGTTGTTTCTCCTCTTTCAATTAAATAGGATAGTCCCATCTTTTTGACTAACAGCTTTACATGAATTTTGATTAAAGATTATATCATAACCGTTATCACTTAATTGACTTATGGATAACAAATTATGCATTAATCCATCTACTAATAAAACATTACTTATAGAGGGAAGATTTTTATTACCTACAGTTCCAGAGCCAATGATCTTTCCCCTCTGATTGCCTCCAAAGCCTACGTGGCCTCCAGGCTTAAGTTCCAGGATTTGGAACATATGCCTTATTCCCGTCATGTGTCGTGAGCAGCCAGAGTCCAGGTACCATGAATGGTGTTTCTGCTTTGCTGCTAAAGATATCTGCAACATGTATTATTTTATCCTTAGGTACCCATATTTTCTTGGGTCCTGATTTGTTAGTTTTACCAAAACTCTGGTTGAATTTTGGTTTGACAGAATAATTACTACTAGTATATTTTATATCGTGTGTGTGCCCATATACAAAGTGAGAATCAAGAGAAGTGCGTTTTATCACTAAATCCATGGCATTCTTTGGTGTAGGTACCTTACCTTGGTATCCTATTCCTTTTCTGCCATTTCTGCTAACTCCATAGATCATTGAAGCCATTTTGCTTCTATCTATGCTTTTAGCTAGAAACTTCTGAAAGTTGTGAACATACTCCTTGATGATCTCATCAGAACTACTGGGAGTTTCAAGAATTGTTTCCTTCTGAGAGTTTTGTAATAGATTTTCTAATTTTAAAACTTTATCTTTCAACTCAGAATTTTCCAATTTGAGACTCTCAGTTTTATCAGAGTCAGAAGCAAGATCCCTTTTCAGGTTTCTGAATTTGACTCTGATCTGCTGATATCTTTCCAGAATCTCATTAAGGCTTTCAACTAGTTTAGCCTTAGTAAAATTAATAGCAAAGTCAGGAAATACCTCTTCTGTGTCTGATTCAGAGTCTGATTCAGAAGCTTCACTGTCTTCTATTATGTTAGCCATGAGAGCTATGTTTGCTCTCTCATCATCTGATTCTGAGTCAGCTTCATATGTGTCAGAGTCATCCCATGTAGCCATGAGACTTTTCTTCTTTTCCTTGCCAAACTTCTTTTTGGGCTTTTACCTCTGAAGCTTTGGGAAATCACTCTTGTAGTGTCCTTGCTCGTTACATTCATAGCAGATGATGTCTTTGTTGGTTGGCTTTCTGCTTCCTGAAGAGCCTTCAGATCTTCTGTATCCAGAGGAGGGTTCTGACCTTCTGTATCTGGAGGAGGATTCATTCTGATTCTCTGATCTTCTGGGATTCCTGAACTTTCTTTGCCTCTGCTTCCACAGTTGGTTTACCCTTTTGGAGAGGAGATACAATTCATCTTCTCCTGATGAGGACCCATCAGAGGTTTCTTCAACAGCCTGCAAAACCTTGGAGTCAGATTTTCTGTTAGATTTTAAAGCTAATGGCTTACCTTACTTTTGAGGTTCATCAGCTTCTAGTTATATCTCGTGACTTCTGAGGGAGCTGACAAGTTCCTCTAGAGAGATTGTATTGAGATCCTTAGCTAGCTTCAGCGCTGTGACCATTGGCCTCCACTGTTTTGGCAAGCTTCTGATGATCTTCTTAACATGATCAGCAGTAGAATACCCTTTATCCAGAACTTTGATACCAGCAATCAGAATCTGAAATCTTGAGAACATTGTTTCAATAGATTCACTTTCTTCCATCTTGAATGCCTCATACTTCTGAATAAGCGCAAGAGCTTTAGTTTATTTAACTTGAAGGTTGCCTTCATGCGTCATTCTAAGAGAGTCAAACATATTCTTCACAGTGTCTCTGTTTGATATCTTTTCATATTCAGAGTAAGAGATGGCGCTGAGAAGAATAGTTCTTGCTTTGTGATGGTTTTTGAAATCACACTTTTGTTGATCAGACATTGCTTTCCTGTCAATCTTCTGACCACTTGCATTCACTGGGTGCGTGTATCCATCAGTCACCATATCCCACAGATCAGCATCGTGGGCTAGAAAGAAGCTTTCAATTCTGTCTTTCCAGTAATCAAAGTTCTCTCCATCAAAGACTGGAGGTTTGCCACTGAATCTATCTCTTTCTTCGTTGTTGTCATTGCTGATGTTGTGATGTGTTCCTGCCATAGTGTTTTTCAATGCTGGATCTTGTACTGACACGGTTAAGTGTTATGAACTCAGAACCAGGCGCTCTGATGCCAATTGAAGAAGTGAAAAACACAAGAAGGGGGGTTGAATTGTTAAAACTTGAAATCAAATGCAGACAACACGTTATTTTTATCCTGGTTCGTTTGATCTCAAACTACTCCAGTTCACCCGTCAAGGTGATTTCGCCTCTCTCCAACGAGGTCTTAATCCACTATATTCAACTGAATACAAAACTGCTTTAACAACTGCTAAAGCCTTCTTGAGTCTAACCACAGACCGGTTTCTCAAGGAAATTCTTTTACAGATAAATGAACAAATGTGTGTTTAATGTTTTCTAGAAAAACTATATATCACAACTGTGATAATACATAATATAAAGCTTATATAAAACTAGATTTCTAGAGCTATAGAGTAAGCGGTTGAGAGCTTTAGCAAACTGAATGAGTGAGGACGAAGATGATTGGCTTATGCGTATGTGCGTGTGTAAGGATTATTGGCCATTTCCTTTCTCACTGATTTGTTTTTATAGCCTTGGAATAGATACGTTGTTGTCCATAACTTCATTTCAATGCTCATAACGTTCTTTCCATTTTGAGAAGATCTTTGTCTTGGAATAAAGCTGTTGGTATGCCTTGAATGCAGTAACGTTGACACTTCAGAGTGTTCTGCTTAATGAAAATCAGAGTGTTCTTGACTTTAGCTTATTCTGGCGCTTCTGAATGCTGATGACATGATTAGGATCTTGATCAGAATCAGAGTATGTTAAGCGCAGATTCTGTTCATCAGGCTTCAACGTAAGCACATGCTTTGATCTTCTGGTGCTGACATATCTTCTGACGCTGATGCTGATATTGATATTCTGATGTTGATTCCATTAGAGTTTCCTGCGAATACACATCATAATTTTGAGTAGCACATATGTCTTATATAAATCTCATAATTCATTTAATCTTGTATTTTGTTTTCATTAAAACTCTAACTGAGGGTTGTAGAATCAAACTATGTTCTAACAGAATGAGCAGGGTTTGAGGTGGTCGCAAAGGTTAATGTCGCTTTCTCATACATATATCCATTGGTGCTCTTGATCTCAAGAGGATATTACTATCATTTACCGTTGTGGGGATTCCCTAATGTTCCACTCTTAGGCATTAGGGAAGGTATTACTTATAACCCTTCTCTGGATCTACAAAAATTTGGTTATGCTCAAAGAGATGGTCCCCACGACATACTCATTCAAGGTATTATATTCGACTTTGAGAATGATGTCCAAGGTTATCATCGAAGGTTCGTACATGCTTGGGGCATGGTAAGTAAGGTGGATCGAAAGACTTTGGGGCATAAGAATTCCATCCCTCTTGAACCTTATTTCAAATCGGTATGAGCTCGTGCTCAAAGTCTCATGATGCCATATCCAGCCATCCTAGCAATAGTTGTGGAGCTTGTTGTTGAAGGGGATGCTCCTTATACCATTCTCCACCCTGATATGCCTACTGACTTTGAAGAGTTGCAAAAGTCTTGGATTCAACTGAAGGAATAACGAGACATCTTTGAGAGCCAATTCTATGCAAGTGAGAAGAAAGTGTTGGAACTCACAAGGCGACTTTAGGAGGAGCAGAGTCTAAATGCTTACATCGGTACAAAGAGGAAGTGTCCTTGGGAGATTTGATTCTTATATTTTAGGAGTTCATTTTATCTTTGAAAGCTTTTATAAGCCTAAAAGGCAGTTGTAATTTGAACTTTGCTAATAAAAAATTTTGTTTCCTCCTGGTTAGCAAATTTAAATTTCCTAAAGTCCTTGAAATCATTGCATTTACATATCATGCACCATTTCATAACAGGTTTTTCGTACAATTTTTTCATTTTCTCGCTGTTTATTTCAGCAGAAAAATGGCCCTCGAACAAACCGTAAAGGATCTCCAGGCTCAACACGCCCAGTTCCAGGAATTCATGAATCTGGCCCAAGGGCAAAAAGAGTTGTTGGCGCTTGTCGCCAAGAAAAAGAAGACCAAGAAACATGTTGTTGTCCTCAACCTGGGGAGGAGATTCAAGGGTCCTATTCAACCAGTCCATGTAAAAGATGACTACTCTAAAGAAGATGACAACAATGATGAAGATGGCAAGAACAAGCAGGTTTATGAGAATACTCCTGAAGATGAAGATTTTTCTCATGAAAAATATCCTCCTGCGGATGACAGATATAAGCAGTTGGAGGATAGGCTCAAGGAAATGGAAGTCAAGAAGGTGCTTGTACTGGATTTTGGCGAATTGGGTCTGGTTTCAGGGGTGGTCATCCCGCCTAAGTTCAAGATCCCTGTGTTTTCTAAGTACAATGGGATCTCTTGTCCTAAGCTCCATTTGAGGTTGTACATCCGGAAGATACAACCTTACACTGCTGACTGGAAGTTATGGGTACATTTCTTTCAAGAAAGTTTGGCTGGAACACAACTGGAGTGGTTCTATTAGTTGGAGGGAACCAATTTCATACTTTGGAGGACTTGGCTGTTGCTTTCTACAAGTAGTATCAATATAACACTGACTTGGCACCAACTTGGGTGCAACTGCAGAATATGTCCATGGGCTCTAATGAGGGGTTCAAGGAATATAATCAGAAATGGAGGGACTTAGTTGGAAGGGTGCAACCTCCTATGAATGATCGGGAAATGGTGGATATTGTGATACGGTGGGAGAACTGACTTGGGTTTTGCGTTCGTATTCGCACTTGTTCGGTTTAGCAAGAGTCGCCACCGACTTTTTATTTTATCCTAAAGGAAAGGTTAAAAAGCACAGGAAAAACCTTTCGAGATGTTTCGTGGGTTCGGGTGGTAGATTATGAAAAGGGAAGGTATTAGCACCCTTTTCATCCATGGTTATCCATGGGCTCTTAGTTACTTATTTTTAGATCACTTGCCTTGATTTTTGATTGCTTGAAAATGGTGATTTACTGAGATATTCTGTATGCCTAGACAGTTGCCTTGTATGCTTTGATGATGAATATGGTTGTACTGATGCTTCTCGCGTTGCCTTTGAATGCTTTAGCTTGATGCCTTGATCTTGAATATATTGCTTCTTTATCCTCTTCTTCTTGCTTGCCCTTCTGTCTCTGTTGCCTCTAATGTTTGCCTATGATGAGAGTTCTCTGAGGCCTTTTGTGTTGCCTGAGTATAGTTGTTGATGTTGGTTTGCTGTGTTGAATGCTTGCCCTGTGATGAGAATACTCTGAGGGACTTTATTGCTTTAGTTGGTTATTTGAATGTTTCAGAGTTTGTATCAGTTTGAGGCCTTCTACTGTAAGCTTCAGGCTTGTGCTTGAGAACAGGCAAGGCTTTTGGTGGATATGGTGTTTATCAGTTGGCTTCAGCAGGTTTGTGTTCTTGTCAACTGGTTTTGTGTGCTTACAGGCCTGAAACAGTTTGAGGCGTGACAGTTCAGTAAGGCTTTGGTTGTTTAGATCTTGGCTTTAGTTTGAGGCTTGTTTTGATGTTTGAATGGTTTCAGCAGGCTTATTGATGGTTAAGGCTTGATGCAGGTTATTGATGGTTAAGGCTTGATGCAGGTTATTGAGGCTTGACAGGGTTTACTGGTTGTTTTTTGGATACAGGGTTCTAGGCTTATGGCTTTGGGAACTTTGGGTTTTTTAGCTGGCCCCCCTGTGTTGTTGTTTTTTGAACCCGGTTATAAGCTGGAGGGCCTTTAGGTTATATCAGTTTTTTTGTTTTTAGTTGTTCTGCCTCTCTGTACTGTTTTATTGCAGTCTCTTTTATATATTTCCTTTCTCAAGCCTAAAGCCAGTAAGCCCAACTTCTTTTCTCTCTTTCCTCTCTCTTTAGTACAGTTAAAACATTAAATAATGTTTATGTTTGTACTTTTTTCTGAAAAGGTAACACTGGAAAATGATGATTTGAAAAGCTTGCTTGCATATGTAGTTTTGCCTCTGCATACTTTATCTCTCTTCCATATTGCCTGCTTCTTTGTGACAGTACCGAGTAGCCTTTTGTTTGATATCTTTACATATCTTGGACATTTTCACAGCTTTTGGCTTAGTTTGAATGTGAACTCAGTTTGGACTTTGTGGTTCAACTTGGATTTGGACTTTGTATTTGCACATGCTGTTTGTTTTGAACTATGCAGCTTTGTTTGACCCCTTTTGAATTTGTGCATTTTACAACTTTGTGCATTTCATGTTTAGCAAGCAATATTCATCCCTCTTTGTGAACCGGGAGAAATCCCGTGATTTGCAGAGAGGGCGAACTGATTCCAGCCAGTTGCCTTTAATGATGAGCCCAAATTAAACTGTCTGTCTCTTTAATTCAATTTATCTGCTTCTGACTTTTTCTTCTTTTCTTTGTTTTGCAGATAAAAAGTCAAACGGAGCGAAAGAGGAGGCATTGGATAGAAGAATGAAGATTAGGAAATTTAGGACATAGTTTATTTCAATTTTAATTATTGTAACTATTATTTTTATAAATACTCTGTAAATAAATACTTGTATTTAAATAATAATTGTAACAAATAAATTAAAGATGAATAAAATCTATTTTTTTACCAGTTAATTCTTTTTCTTCTTTTCAATTGTTTATTTATTATTTATAATTCTTTAAATTATAATAATTGAAAATAAATTCCAACCATTTAACTCAGAATAATAAATAATCCATAAACGTCTGGCGTCTTGAATAATCAAAGCAATGCACCGTCAAATCACATATGCCCAAATGTCTTTTCTTCTCACTGATTTTAATCAAGCACTGTAAACTCAATCCAAATGCCTCTTTTCACTGATTTAGTCTAACACTGCGAATTCAATCCAAATGTTCCAGTCCACATCTCAGAATAACTTGACAAGCACTGTAGAATTAAATCTTTCTGAGAAATCTGCGCACAAATCCTAGTTCTTGATTAAAAGTCAAAGAAACGCCCGCCTGATCAAAACCTGAGCCAAAATCAACCAAATCTTAGCAATCTGCCTGAACTGTTTTGAAATCAATGAAAACCCTAATTTTTGTCTGACTAACGAGAAAAGTCTGTTTGACTGATTCTTGAGCCAGTCTGAAAAATCAGGAAAAGCCTGAAGCTGTGATTTCTTGTGGAAAAATACGAGGGCAAATTTTGGGGTACAACAGTTGCCCCTGTTCAATCTTCTTGAACCTGAAGAGTTAGATTGGCAAGTTTGCCTTTCGCGACTCGAGGGTAAAAGGAGATTGGACACTAGAGTGCCCAGAAAATTTGCACTCGGTAATGTGATGGTAGAGGGAATGGGCTTAAAGATGCCATTTGGTGATGGGCTTAAAGATGCCATCTAGTGACTGCTGGTAGGAGGATGGGCTTATAGATGCCATCTGGTGATGGGCTTAAAGATGCCATTTAGAAATGTTTGTTGGGGAGGATGGGCTTATAGATGCCATCTGGAAATGTTGAACTGCATGTCTTTGGTGAGTGGACGAGTATCAGAAAGGTATCCATGTTTTGGAATGACTCTGAACTGGGGGTCTGAGCTAGCAATAGATTGACATCCGTGTTTGGAGAATCCGTAAACTGTTTTCAGGAGTTGAAGCAGCATCCGTTGTTGGGAAGCGTTCGTGAAGAAGTTGCATCTGAACAAGTGATAGATTAACATCCGGTGTTGGGAAGAATCCGTAAACTATTTTCAGAAGTCTCGAAGTGAAGAAGGAACCGATGTAGGGTTTCCTGATGATGCGTCCATGTAAAAATGCATCTGAGTGAATCTGGAATAAGTATCAGAATGTTGCCGTGTCTGGGTCACATCTGAACTAATTCTGGATGAATCTGGAATAAGTATCAGAATGTCGTCGTGTCTGGGTCACATCTGAACTATTTCTAGAAAGAATCTCGGAAGATGATGGTCTTTGTCTGTTGATTGCTCTTTCCTGAAAAGGTAAAGAGTTAGTTGTTATGCAATGTCATGATGCATGATGCAATGTATGTTATATCAATGTTTATGATATGAATGTGATGAATGCGCATGTAAGCTGATGAGCTATCTTGCTGAGGATAGATGAATCCTAGACGAATGAAGATAAAAGAATCTTGACTGCTGTCGGGGAACATAATTCCTTGATTGCTGCTGTGGAGGGCAAGAATCTTTTGATTGTTGAAAATGAGAAGTCTTGGGACCACCGTTGGGGAATCAGAAGCTTGGGTTGTATGCCAAACTACTGGGGAATTCCTGTCTTGAGGAGATCTTCATCGGAGAATATTCGAATATTCTGCGAGATGCTGAGAATGAGAGTCTTCACTCTGCTTGAGGATTGATAGTTGGAAGTTTTAGCTCCGCTGGGGATAATGAAACTTGACTCTGAAGGGAATTAGATTCTGGAAGACTCTCTGGCTGGGGATTGCAAGAATCTTATGATTGCTGCAGGTGTTGATCTCGGGAATGGGCTTACAGATGCCATTTGGAGATAGGATGGGTAGTTACTGGAGATGTGTTGAATTGTAAGTTGAAAGAAGGAACCTATGTAGGGTTTCCTGACGACGAGTCCGTGTAAAACTGCATCTGAGGTTGAGAGGGAACCGGTGTAGGGTTTCCTGATGATGAGTCCGTGTAAAACTGCATCTGAGGCCGAGAAGGAACCTGTGTAGGGTTTCCTGATGATGAGTCCGTGTAAAACTACATCTGAGGCCGAGAAGGAACCTGTGTAGGGTTTCCTGATGATGAGTCCGTGTAAAACTACATCTGGTGTTGAGAAGGAACCTGTGTAGGGTTGCTTCATGATGAGTCCGTGTAAAACTGCATCGGGAGTTTGAGAAGGAACCTGTGTAGGGTTGCTTCATGATGAGTCTGTGTAAAACTGCATCTGAGGCCGAGAAGGAACCTGTGTAGGGTTGCTTCATGATGAGTCCGTGTAAAACTGCATCTGGGGTTGAGAGGGAACCGGTGTAGGGTTTCCTGATGATGAGTCCGTGTAAAACTGCATCTGAGGCCGAGAAGGAACCCGTGTAGGGTTTCCTGATGATGAGTCCATGTAAAACTGCATCTGAGGCCGAGAAGGAACCTGTGTAGGGTTTCCTGATGATGAGTCCGTGTAAAACTACATCTGGTGTTGAGAAGGAACCTGTGTAGGGTTGCTTCATGATGAGTCCGTGTAAAACTGCATCGGGAGTTTGAGAAGGAACCTGTGTAGGGTTGCTTCATGATGAGTCCGTGTAAAACTACATCTGAGGCCGAGAAGGAACCTGTGTAGGGTTGCTTCATGATGAGTCCGTGTAAAACTGCATCTGGAGTTTGAGAAGGAACCTGTGTAGGGTTGCTTCATGATGAGTCCGTGTAAAACTACATCTTCCAACAGGTGATGAAGGAATTGTTGAGCACTTTTGACATTTGAATGCCCCAAGTGGTGATGATGGAGACTTGCCCCAAGTTCACTGAACTTTTGAGAGATTTGTTGAAATCTTGACTGGACTGCCCCAGGTTAACTGAACTTTGAATGATCTGTTGAAACCTTGACTGGACTGCCCCAGGTTAATTGGATGGTGACATGTCATGCCCCTTGTTGATAGGATATTTTTTGTAATGGAAGTGTCATCCTTTTTGAAGTGATTTTGTTCACTGAGAGAGTTTTCGTTCCTCCGAACATTCTCTGTATGAATTTCTTCACTGTCAAACAAACAGTCAAATGCAAACAGTGATATTCAAGTAACGCAAAGTTTACGTCTGTCTCGAAGTTTTGAAAAATGCGTTTTTTAGTAGAAAACTTTTCATAAGACAAGTTAACACAAGATTTGGAGCAAAGCCTTACAGGAGTCAGGATATCTTTTGTAACAGTATGCTTTCGAACTAACCCATGCTTCAATTAGGACTTTTGAAATGTTGTAACGTGGCCTGGTTCATGGTTTAAGAAACAAAGGATATAGGCTCAAAGTGTATTTTTACCCACCCGCTCTTCGTGATGTTGTTCATCCCTAAGCTTAGTCAATTGTGCGTCGCACTCTGTTTTGAGTTTGGAACGACCTTTGGGTGATGGTTCACCAATTGAAATTTGGGAGACAGTATCATCTCCTTTTTTCTTTGCAACATTTTTTCATGTTGTTGAGGATTTGTAATGACCTCATTATTTTGCTTTTGATTTGTTATCCCTCACTTTTGCCTGACTGTTCCCGTTTTTGAGATCGCAGTCAGCGGGATGCCCTAGCTTTCTTAAGCCTCCTTTATAGGTTTTGGCTTGGTGGGCTTTTCTCCTTTGAGAGATTGACTGCCTATATGATAGGGAACCATCACTGTCTTTTGATTCCAAGGGAATGCTTTCCTTTTTTGACGTCGTTCGTTGTGTTACGAACTGAGAGTTTGCGACTTCAATGTGCATTTTCTTTTGAATTAACTGAGATGCTACCCTTCCCCAGGTTTATATCAAAGGTTTTGATTGTTTAGAACCGAAAAATCCTACTTCTTTGGCTCGAAGGGGTTGACTAGGGATTATCTTCCTTATAACTTCCAGTGTTTGGGAATTGAAAGAAATGCCTGTACATCATCAACAAGGTCTATTCAAAAGCATAATGTATGAGATTATTGTTTTGTTTCGTCATCCTCCCTCTAAAGGCTTGCAGCTTTTTATCAAGAGTTAAATGTCAAAAAGAAAACATAAGAGTAGTGAAAACGAATGTATGAATTCAAGACAAACATATGCAATTCATTAATGAAACAGAGTTTGACATTAGAAGATAATTGTTTGAATAACAAAAGATTACAACTTTGAAAATTCAAAACGAAACGAACACAATCTCAACGAGCTGTCATAGGAGCAGTGATCATGCTGGGGCCCCTGGAGGACCAAACTCAATTTCCTTGGCATCAATCAAATTCTGAATCTTGTACTTCAAAGCCCAACAGTCGTTAGTGTCATGCCCGGGACTGTCAGAATGATAAGCACAAGTTGCATTAGGATTGTAGTTAGGAGATGAAGTCTTGGAGTTTGGATGAGGCCCTATTAATGCGATCAGATTCATCTTCAACAAGTGTTGCAGTGCTTGAGACAGCTGCATGTTGATATTGGTGAACTGTCTCTTAGGCTCGTCTGGTCGTTGTTGACTTCCCCTTGGCTGTTGTCGGCGTGACATAGAACCAGAGATCAGGACTGCCCCTGCATGTTGATCATGACGACTCCTTTGACTGTTCCCAGCATTAGACTCTTTCTTTTCGTTGTAGGGAATTATCTGAGTATCAGAGGTTGTAGCTCCCTGGATCTTTCCACTCTTGATGCCAGCTTCGACCCTTTCGCCGGTCAGTATTAGCTCGGTGAACCCAGCTGAGGAGCTTCCAATTAAGTGCTTGAAGAAAGGCCCTGTCAAAGTTCCCATGAAGATGTCAATCATCTCTCTGTCAGTTAAAGGGGGTTGCACCCTACCAGCCAGATCTCTCCACTTTTAGGCATATCCCTTGAAGCTCTCGTCAGAACCCATGGTCATGCTCTGCAATTGCACTCGAGTTGGTGCGAGATCAGCATTGTACTGATACTGTTCGTAAAAAGCCCTGGCTAGATCTTCCCAGGTGTGGATGCGAGAAATCTCCAATTGATAGAACCACTCGAGTTGAGCACCTACCATACTTTCTTGGAAGAAATGGATCCAAAGCCTCTTATCAGCTGTGTATGGTTGAATCTTGCGGACATAAGACTTTAGATGCATCTTAGGGCAAGAGACTCCATCGTACAGAGCAAAGGTAGGGACTTTGAACTTTGAAGGGATGACCAATCCAGGAACTAGACCCATGTCTCCTAGATCCAAGCCAGGTATTTGTTGGATCTCCATAGCATTGAGGCGATCCTCCAACTCTTTGTACTTGTAATCAGCAGGAGGATATTGTTCCTCGGAGTAGTCAACTTCAGCTTCATCAATCTCCACATTGTGGTCTTCTTCAAGACTATCCCCTATGTTGGATGGAGTTGCAAGGTCCAGGGTCTTAGGTCTTCTTCTCAAGTTCAGGACGCGGGCTGCCTTCTTGGACTTCTTCTTCTTGTCTTTGAGAAGAAGAGCGGTCAGATCTTCTTGCCCTTTACCCATAGCCAGCAGCATTTGTTGGAATTGAGCATTTTGAGCTAGAATATCTTTCACTGTTTGTTCCATATCCATCTTACTGAAATAAACAGTAGGAAGAATAAGGAGACCTGTATGGGAGAAACCTGTTATGCAATGATATGTGTGATATATATGCAATGTTTTCAAGGATCTCTTGGGGTAAACATAAAAGAATGTTAGAGGTTGAACTTTGATCTTGGATTGGAGATCTTCGCACCGGTGGATGTCTCTCCACGAGAATCAAGCTCACCATGTCAAGTGGGTCATAGCCCCTGATTCAAGTCGTTGCACTTGATCTTTGAAGGCATTTGCTTATAGGAGAAACCTCTTGCCCCTTGGTAGACGCCTGGTTCAACGTAACCCTGCATCAAAAGAACCCTAGAGATCCTTGAAATGGTTATTGAAAATGCTATGGCATGATGTTATGATGTTATGTACATGTGTACAAAAGCAAGTGAGTGTATATACAGGTAATCATATTCACACAAAGCAAACAAGTCCTTAGGTTTAGGCTTGCATGGGGTTTAGGTAAGTACCCTCTTGAAGTTAGTTGGCTCATCCTGTCCTAAAATAGAAACCGGGTTCTAAGGAGCTCAATATCATTGGATTGTTTTCTGCGTTCATTGTTTTGATTTAGCCACTTAACTGGCGACCAAAATATTCCAAGAAAATAACCCTCAATGAGTGTAGTATCGAGTATCTACCAACTTCGGACTGCACCAAAGTCGGTCATCTCACTACCCCTAAAAAGGCTAAGATGGTCAATTAAGGTTCTAAGAGTTCGTTAGTGCTTCACGACATCACTCAGCGGCCCCGTACTCTCCTTGATTGAACTCAAGGGTTACCGGTACTCACAAATATGTCACACTAACATAGCTTACTGCTTCAACCATGTCGGTATACCCCGCACAGTTCCCTCACAGTTTTTTTTGCTATTTACCTAAGAAGGTGCCCCAAATCCGGGTGTAGGATTTACAACAAACCCAAACAAGGACCCGAAAAGTAAAGCAATCAAAGCAATCAAAGCAAGAATGTAAAGGTGATCTAAACCCTAAGGTAACCCCACTTTTGATTTACTCTCCAGCAGAGTCGCCAGTTCTGTGATACGGTGGGAGAACTGACTTGGGTTTTGCGTTCGTATTCGCACTTGTTCGGTTTAGCAAGAGTCGCCACCGACTTTTTATTTTATCCTAAAGGAAAGGTTAAAAAGCACAGGAAAACCCTTTTGAGATGTTTCGTGGGTTAGGGGGGTAGATTATGAAAAGGGAAGGTATTAGAACCCTTTTCATCCATGGTTATCCATGGGCTCTTAATTACTTGTTTTTAGATCACTTGCCTTGATTTTTGATTGCTTGAAAATGGTGATTTACTGAGATATTATGTATGCCTAGACAGTTGCCTTGTATGCTTTGATGATGAATATGGTTGTACTGATGCTTCTCGCGTTGCCTTTGAATGCTTTAGCTTGATGCCTTGATCTTTGAAATTCTGGCTGCATATACTCAATGTCACGTTCAATGTTATGACACCGTATCTGACTTACTATATGACAGTAAATACAAAAGCAATAAAGAACACAGTCAATTGTTTACCCAGTTCAGTGTGCAACAACACCTACTCTGGGGGCTACCAAGCCAGGGAGAGAATCCACTATAAGAGATGTTAATTCAGGAATAAACCAACCAGTTTATCTCCTTCACTTAAGACCTACCCAATGCAATTCTAATCTAAGTACAACTTAAACCTGAGTTCCTACTCACTCCCCCTCAATCACAGCAGTGATACATAAACCAATTTTGACTTAAGAATTTATGAAGACACTCTTCAAAAACACACACTTGATTAAGCTTCACAGCTTTTTAATCAAGCAACACAATCACTCGTGCTTCACAGCTTTGAGTGATGTACACAACTAACTTGACTCTGCTTCACAGCTTTAGTCAAGGAACATTCAAACACTCTTGCTTCAAAGCTTTGAGTGCTACACAACCCTTACAAAAAGAAACCTATTCCAAGGCACTTATCACAATGATAATTGCTCGGAGTATAATGAACAAATCTATACAGATTACAAATTGATCTTCTAATCAATCAGCAGGGGTCCTTGAAAAACAGCAGCTCTGTTGAATATATAGCAGCTCCAACTTCAGTTAGAGTTTCCAAAAACCTAGGGTTAATTCCGTTTGACCTAAAGACCAGGTCACAGGACTTTATTAACCAGGTTAGGGTTGAGCTAGGTTACCCCTCAGAAAACGCAGGATTCTGTTCAGGAAGGACTGAGTTATTTCCTGAAAAAACTCAGACTTATCCAATCCTGCAATCCTGTTAGTTCAGAACAGGATGTCATAACATCTGTTATGACATCTGAGAAAACCTGTCTACTGATTTAGCAAAATGTGATCATTTTGCAAAATGCTCAGATACACACTTATAAACATCAGTATTACAATATTTTTCTGCAAAGGTACCTAATGAGTCAGTACAAACTGAACTAGAATGTTATGACATCAGTCATGACATTCACACATACACTTGGGATTTACCAAAAATGTAAGCCAATACCTAAACACCTACAAACTCCCCCTTTGGCAGATTTTTGGCTAAAGACCCTAAACAATCAGAGATAGATAGCAGCAGAAATAAGTGACAGCAGAAAAATAGAACACAGAATGTCAAGTACTAATTAAGCAAGTACCAAAATATTCTCCCCCTCTTTAGCCACAAATGGGCCAAAGATACAGTTATACAGTTATCCAAAACAAACTAGTAAGAGCAGCAGCAGCAAACAATTGAATACACTTCAGTACCAACCAGCAACACCACCAAACAGCAATCATTCTTCAAGCACTGTCATCAGATCCAGAGGATTCAGGCTTCCTTCTTTTTTTTTTTTGAGCAATGTCAGCATTCTTCTCTTTGTTTGATGTCTCAACATTCTTAGAGACATCTGGATTTGTTTCAGCATTTGGGCTTTCTTGGTTCAGAGGAACAGAAATGCCAGGAACTGAGTGGTTCTCGTTCAGAATTCTTGAAACAATTTTTGCTATTGCTTGATTAACATAGGCTGTCCCTTCCCTATTTGCAATTTCAGGGGGAACTGAAGAGGAAGGATGAGATGGATTACCTGCATGTCTTGTTCTTAACTCTTTGACCTTGGTGGGGTTAGTTCCCACTTTTCTATGAGAAGAGATCTCCAGAACGTCAGAGTCCAGACAGGAAGAGATTGTCCCAGAATCTTGATCAGAGGAAGAGGTTGAGATGGTCGTATTGGATGATGATGATGTTTGAGACATTTTGTCAGTTTTGAAGGACCAACAGCAAATGAGGAGAGATTTCTGATTGAGAGACTGGGTTTTGATGAGGAGACGAGAGAGGAAGGAAGCAAAGGAGTGTCTATTCAACTTCTTAAAAGAATTGTAGGAAATGAGAAAATACAATTTTAACCCAATCAGAACAGACATAAATCCTTTGATCCTTATTTTAAGCAAAATTAATTGCTACAATTCCTCATGTTGGCAAATACCCAGCTTACCCCTTAAGTTTTCAAATTGATTTGCATCCAGAGCCTTGGTAAAAATGTCAGCCAGCTGTAGCTCAGTGGTAACATGTTCCAATTTAATTGTCTTCTCTTCTACAAGGTCTCTGATAAAGTGATATCGTATATCAATATGTTTGGTCCTGCTATGCTGAATGGGATTCTTGGATATGTTGATTGTACTCAGATTGTCACAGTACAATGTCATAACATCTTGTGTGACATTATACTCAGTGAGCATCTGTTTCATCCATATCATTTGAGAGCAGCTACTACCAGCTGCAATGTATTCAGCTTCAGCAGTGGAAAGAGACACACAATTCTGTTTCTTGCTGAACCAGGAAACCAGATTACTTCCCAAGAAGAAACATCCTCCAGAGGTGCTTTTTCTATCATCAGCACTACCAGCCCAATCAGCATCACAGTAGCCAGTCAGAGCTGGTTCACAGCCATGAGTATACATCAATCCATAGTTGTAAGTACCACTTACATACTTCAAAATTCTCTTCACTTGATTGATATGACTAACTTTGGGATCAGCTTGGTATCTAGCACAAACTCCAACTGCAAAGGCAATATCAGGTCTGCTGGCAGTTAAGTACAACAAGCTTCCTATCATGCTTCTGTACAGACTTTGATCCATCTTAACCCCACTTGAATCTTTGGAAAGCTTTAGATGAGTAGGAGCAGGAGTCCTTTTGTGACTTGCATTCTCCATACCAAACTTCTTTACAATATTCTTAGCATACTTGCTTTGAGATAAGAAGATTGAGTCCTCCATCTGTGAGATTTGTAGTCCAAGAAAATAAGTTAGTTCTCCCATGAGACTCATTTCAAATTCAGCCTGCATCTGGTCAGCAAAGTGTTTAACCATATGTTCTGACATTCCTCCAAACACTATGTCATCAACATATATTTGGGCAACCATCAACTTCCCTCATTCAGTTTTGACAAAGAGAGTTTTGTCCAAGCCTCCTTTTCTGTAGCCTTTGTCTGAGAGAAACTTTGTTAACCTGTCATACCATGCTCTAGGGGCTTGTTTCAGGCCATATAGAGCTTTTCTCAGCTTGTAGACATGATCAGGATGGGTTGGATCCACAAAACCTTTAGGTTGTTCCACATAAGCTTCCTCATTTAAGTACCCATTTAGAAAGGCACTTTTCACATCCATCTGAAATAACTTGAACTTCAGAAGACAAGCAATTGACAACAAGAGTCTGATTGATTCCAATCTGGCTACAGGTGCAAAGGTTTCATCAAAATCAACCCCTTCAACCTGGGTGTATCCTTGAGCAACAAGTCTTGCCTTATTTCTGGTGACAACTCCTTCAGCATCTGACTTGTTCTTGAATATCCATTTTGTCCCAATGATGTTAGTTCCTTCAGGTCTAGGAACCAGTTCCCAAACTTCATGTTGCTTGAATTGGTTCAGTTCATCTTGCATTGCACCAATCCAATATTCATCAGTTAAGGCTTCCTTGACATTTCTTGGTTCCATTTTGGACACAAAACAAGAGTTTGAGATGATTTCTCTAGATCTTGTGATGACTCCACTATTGGGATCTCCTATGATGAGCTCTTTTGGATGATCCTTCTGAATTCTGATGGAAGGAGTCTTGCTAGCTTCCTTTGATTCAAATTATGTTGTGGTGGAGTTGGGTAGATCATCCTGTTGGGTTGAAGTCTCAAAGAATGTCTCAACAATACAAGGAACATCTATTTATTCATGACAGTCATCAATTACAACATTTATTGATTCCATCATGGTTTTGGTTCTGGAGTTGAATACTCTATAAGCTCTGCTGTTTGAGGAGTATCCTAGAAATATGCCTTCATCACTTTTGGAGTCCAGTTTTCTTCTTTGTTCACGATCAGACAGGATATAACATTTGCTGCCAAACACATGGAAGTACTTCACAGTTGGTTTTCTTCCTTTCCAGAGTTCATATATGGTGGATGAGGTTCCCTTTCTCAAGGTGACCCTGTTATGAACATAGCAAGCTGTATTCATAGCTTCAGCCCAAAAATACATAGGAAGTCTTTTGGCATGTAACATTGCTCTGGCAGATTCTTGTATGGTCCTGTTTTTTCTTTCCACAACTCCATTTTGCTGAGGTGTTATGGGAGAAGAAAACTCATGACTGATTCCTTCTGAGGCACAGAAGTCATCAAACTTGCTGTTTTCAAATTCCTTGCCATGATCACTTCTGATTCTGACAATACATCCTTCCTTCTCTCTTTGAATTCTCTTGCACAGTTCTCTAAAAACTTCAAATGCATCTGATTTTTCCCTGATGAAATTAATCCAGGTGAATCTGGAAAAATCATCCACAACCACATAGGCTTATCTTTTACCACCAAGACTCTCTACTTGCATTGGTCCCATCAGATCCATATGGAGGAGTTCTAGAACCTTAGAGGTGGTCAGATGTCTTGACTTTGGATGTGACATCCTAGTCTGCTTACCAACCTGACATTCACCACAAACTCTTCCTTCATCAATTTGCAGTTTTGGAATCCCTCTGACTGCCTCCAAGGAGATAATCCTCTTCATACCCCTTAGATGAAGATGGCCAAGTTTTTGGTGCCACAGTTTCACCTCTTTTTCTTCTTTTGCAATGGAACACACAGATGAGAAATTAGTGTTCTCAGCCTCCCACAAGTAACAGTTGTCTTTGGATCTGACTCCTTTCATTACTATCTCTTGTTTGTCATTGATTACAAGGCATTCAGATCTTGAGAAATTGACCTTGAATCCTAGATCACACAGTTGACTGATACTAATGAGATTAGCGGTCAGTCCTTTCACCAGCAGTACTTCATTCAGACTTGGAACTCCAGGGCAGTCCAAATCACCAACTCCTTTGATTTCACCTTTAGCCCCATCTCCAAAGGTCACAAAACTGGTGGTGTGAGGCTTAACATTATTGAGGAGGTTCTTGATTCCAGTCATATGTCTGGAACATCCACTGTCAAAGTACCAGTCTTCTTTTGCAGAGACCCTCAGGGAAGTGTGAACTATCAGTGCAGTAGTCTTTTTCTTCCATTGAGGAGCATGTGGTACCTTTTTAGACTTAGGTTTGACACCTGAGTTCTGATTAGGGTATCCATGTAATCTGAAGCAGAAGGGCTTTATGTGGCCATATCTACCACAATGATGACATTTCCATCTTTGGTACCTTTTCCTCATATGTTTCTGTTCCTGATGTCGAGAGTTGTGTTGAGACATCTGTTTTAACATTTTCTTACCAGAACCAGATTTCGTTGCTTCCATAAATCCTAGACCAGATTTATTTCCCACATTTTGTCCAACCTGTAGGATCTCTTCCAATTTGTCTGTTCCATTTGTCAACATCTTGACAGATTTGGTCATTTGACTTAGTTGTGAGTTCAGCAATTGAACTTCTCCTTCTAGCTGACTTACAGTTTCAAGGTTTGCCCTTTTTTCAGCCTCCATCTTTATGATGAGTTTTGATTGTTTCTCATTCTGCACACAGACTTCAGTACTTCTGATACACAATTCCTTGTAAGTATCAGCAAGTTCTTCAAAAGTCACCTCTTCATCACTGATGTCACTTTCAGAGGTACAAACACCAGTCAAAGCAGTAACTCGTTTGGCAGTCTCTTCTTCATAATTACTTTCTGAATCGCAGTCAGACCAAGTAACTGTCATTCCTTTTTGTTTCTTAAGAAAGGTAGGACATTCAGCTCGAATATGCCCATATCCTTCACAACCATGGCATTGAATTCCTCTGCCTTGAACTCCCTTCTCTTCTGACCTTGGTCTTCTGCTGGAACTGTCAATGTTAGAGGGAATGTTATGGACATTAGACCTTGACTTTGGGTCTATTCTTTTGATGAGTTTGTTGAACTGTCTTCCAAGCATGGCTACAGCTTCTGAAATGTTTTCTTCAACATCAGTGTTGGACACAAGTGCTATGCTCTTGTTCTTTTTGACACCATTATCAGTGATTCCCATCTCAAAAGTCTGAAGAGACCCAATAAGTTCATCCACTTTCAACTTGCTAATGTCCTGGGCTTCCTCTATGGCAGTTACCTTCATTGCAAATCTTTTAGGCAAGGATCTGAGAATCTTCCTCACCAGTTTTTCTTCTGACATTTTTTCTCCCAGTGCTCCTGAGGTGTTGGCAATCTCCAAGATGTTCATGTGAAACTCATGAATGGTTTCATCTTCCATCATTTTTAGATTCTCAAATTTGGTGGTCAACATCTGAAGCCTTGACATTTTTACTTTGGAAGTTCCCTCATGAGTAGTTTTGAGAGTGTCCCAAACTTCCTTGACCAGTTCATATTGATGTACTAGTCTGAAAATGTTTCTATCAATTCCATTGAACAAGGCATTTAAAGCTTTTGAATTTCCCAGAGCTAACTCATCTTCTTCTTTACTCCAATCTTCCTCAGGCTTCAGACTGATTGTCCCATCTATCTCAGTTATAGTGGGATGAATCCATCCTTTGTCAGCAGCTCTCCAAGCTTTTTTGTCCAGAGATTTTAGGAAGGCAATCATACGAGGTTTCCAGTAGTCATAATTAGTTCCATCCAGAATGGGTGGTCTATTTCCAAAAACTCCTTCTTTGTCCATAGTGCCAGAAAGTGATATCCCTGGATCTCACCCAGTAATACAGGCAGGGTGCCTGCTCTGATGCCAATTGAAATTCTGGCTGCAGATACTCAATGTCACATTCAATGTTATGACACCGTATCTGACTTACTATATGACAGTAAATACAAAAGCAATAAAGAACACAGTCAATTGTTTACCCAGTTCAGTGTGCAACAACACCTACTCTGGGGGCTACCAAGCCAGGGAGAGAATCCACTATAAGAGATGTTAATTCAGGAATAAACCAACCAGTTTATCTCCTTCACTTAAGACCTACCCAATGCAATTCTAATCTAAGTACAACTTAAACCTGAGTTCCTACTCACTCCCCCTCAATCACAGCAGTGATACATAAACCAATTTTGACTTAAGAATTTATGAAGACACTCTTAAAAAACACACACTTGATTAAGCTTCACAGCTTTTTAATCAAGCAACACAATCACTCGTGCTTCACAGCTTTGAGTGATGTACACAACTAACTTGACTCTGCTTCACAGCTTTAGTCAAGGAACATTCAAACACTCTTGCTTCAAAGCTTTGAGTGCTACACAACCCTTACAAAAAGAAACCTATTCCAAGGCACTTATCACAATGATAATTGCTCGGAGTATAATGAACAAATCTATACAGATTACAAATTGATCTTCTAATCAATCAGCAGGGGTCCTTGAAAAACAGCAGCTCTGTTGAATATATAGCAGCTCCAACTTCAGTTAGGGTTTCCAAAAACCTAGGGTTAATTCCGTTTGACCTAAAGACCAGGTCACAGGACTTTATTAACCAGGTTAGGGTTGAGCTAGGTTACCCCTCAGAAAACGCAGGATTCTGTTCAGGAAGGACTGAGTTATTTCCTGAAAAAACTCAGACTTATCCAATCCTGCAATCCTGTTAGTTCAGAACAGGATGTCATAACATCTGTTATGACATCTGAGAAAACCTGTCTACTGATTTAGCAAAATGTGATCATTTTGCAAAATGCTCAGATACACACTTATAAACATCAGTATTACAATATTTTTCTGCAAAGGTACCTAATGAGTCAGTACAAACTGAACTAGAATGTTATGACATCAGTCATGACATTCACACATACACTTGGGATTTACCAAAAATGCAAGCCAATACCTAAACACCTACAATCTTGAATATATTGCTTCTTTATCCTCTTCTTCTTGCTTGCCCTTCTGTCTCTGTTACCTCTAATGTTTGCCTATGATGAGAGTTCTCTGAGGCCTTTTGTGTTGCCTGAGTATAGTTGTTGATGCTGGTTTGCTGTGTTGAATGCTTGCCCTGTGATGAGAATACTCTGAGGGCCTCTATTGCTTTAGTTGGTTATTTGAATGTTTCAGAGTTTGTATCAGTTTGAGGCCTTCTACTGTAAGCTTCAGGCTTGTGCTTGAGAACAGGCAAAGCTTTTGGTGGATATGGTGTTTATCAGTTGGCTTCAGCAGGTTTGTGTTCTTGTCAACTGGTTTTGTGTGCTTACAGGCCTGAAACAGTTTGAGGCGTGACAGTTCAGTAAGGCTTTGGTTGTTTAGATCTTGGCTTTAGTTTGAGGCTTGTTTTGATGTTTGAATGGTTTCAGCAGGCTTATTGATGGTTAAGGCTTGATGCAGGTTATTGATGGTTAAGGCTTGATGCAGGTTATTGAGGCTTGACATGGTTTACTGGTTGTTTTTTGGATACAGGTTCTAGGCTTATGGCTTTGGGAACTTTGGGTTTTTTAGTTGGCCCCCCCTGTGTTGTTGTTTTTTGAACCCGGTTATAAGCTGGAGGGCCTTTAGGTTATATCCGTTTTTTTGTTTTTAGTTGTTCTGCCTCTCTGTACTGTTTTATTGCAGTCTCTTTTATATATTTCCTTTCTCAAGCCTAAAGCCAGTAAGCCCAACTTCTTTTCTCTCTTTCCTCTCTCTCTAGTACAGTTAAAACATTAAATAATGTTTATGTTTGTACTTTTTTCTGAAAAGGTAACACTGGAAAATGATGATTTGAAAAGCTTGCTTGCATATGTAGTTTTGCCTCTGCATACTTTATCTCTCTTCCATATTGCCTGCTTCTTTGTGACAGTACTGAGTAGCCTTTTGTTTGATATCTTTACATATCTTGGACATTTTGACAGCTTTTGGCTTAGTTTGAATGTGAACTCAGTTTGGACTTTGTGGTTCAACTTGGATTTGGACTTTGTATTTACACATGCTGTTTGTTTTGAACTATGCAGCTTTGTTTGACCCCTTTTGAATTTGTGCATTTTACAACTTTGTGCATTTCATGTTTAGCAAGCAATATTCATCCCTCTTTGTGAACCGGGAGAAATCCCGTGATTTGCAGAGAGGGCGAACTGATTCCAGCCAGTTGCCTTTAATGATGAGCCCAAATTAAACTGTCTGTCTCTTTAATTCAATTTATCTGCTTCTGACTTTTTCTTCTTTTCTTTGTTTTGCAGATAAAAAGTCAAATGGAGCGAAAGAGGAGGCATTGGATAGAAGAATGAAGATTAGGAAATTTAGGACATAGTTTATTTCAATTTTAATTATTGTAACTATTATTTTTATAAATACTCTGTAAATAAATACTTGTATTTAAATAATAATTGTAACAAATAAATTAAAGATGAATAAAATCTATTTTTTTACCAGTTAATTCTTTTTCTTCTTTTCAATTGTTTATTTATTATTTATAATTCTTTAAATTATAATAATTGAAAATAAATTCCAACCATTTAACTCAGAATAATAAATAATCCATAAACGTCTGGCGTCTTGAATAATCAAAGCAATGCACCGTCAAATCACATATGCCCAAATGTCTTTTCTTCTCACTGATTTTAATCAAGCACTGTAAACTCAATCCAAATGCCTTTTTTCACTGATTTAGTCTAACACTGCGAATTCAATCCAAATGTTCCAGTCCACATCTCAGAATAACTTGACAAGCACTGTAGAATTAAATCTTTCTGAGAAATCTGCGCACAAATCCTAGTTCTTGATTAAAAGTCAAAGAAACGTCCGCCTGATCAAAACCTGAGCCAAAATCAACCAAATCTTAGCAATCTGCCTGAACTGTTTTGAAATCAATGAAAACCCTAATTTTTGTCTGACTGACGAGAAAAGTCTGTTTGACCGATTCTTGAGCCAGTCTGAAAAATCAGGAAAAGCCTGAAGCTGTGATTTCTTGTGGAAAAATACGAGGGCAAATTTTGGGGTACAACAGATATGTTTATGGGCACTCTGACAGGCTCGTTCTTTAATTTGTTGATTGGGAGTTCCTCGTTTGGCTTTACAGAGATGATTCTGATTGGGGAAAGAATAGAAAATGGTATCAAGAGAGGGAGATCCCGATGGCTGCATCTTCAAATACTGTGAATAAGTCATTTGGAGGGAAAAAATAGGTCAATGATGTTTATGTCCAGAAGAGCCTTAGTAAAAGTAGTCGCCACCAATCTGTGGGAGCAATATTAATTTCCAATCCGGCGACTACTCAACAACAGCAACAGCAGGGCAACCACCGAAGGCCAGACGCTCCAAGAAGGCAATTCACTAAGATTAATATTCCTTTGTCTCAGGCACTACAACACTTGCTAAAAGCCGAACTTATTTCGCTGCGGGATCCTCCTTAAAATCCCAACACCGCCTCTCCTAAGTACAATCCGAATGCAAGGTGTGCTTATCATTCAAACAGTCATGGCCATGACACCAACAATTCCTGGGCCCTGAAGAACAAAATTCAGGACATGATTGACAACAAGGAGATTGAGTTCGATCCTCCAGAGACTCTAAATGTGATTACAGCACATATGCCCAAACATGATAAAGGCATAAATATTGTTGAAGATATTCTATATGTTACTTATGTTAATGATGTGATTAATCCACTCTCTACAATAAAGAAGAATTTGTTACAAGCTGGTTTATTTCCAAGTTGTGTTGAAGGTTGTTATTGCTGTGCAGTCGAACCCAATGGATGTGAGTCACTAAAAAGGGTGTTCAAAGCTTGATGGATGAACACATTATTTTGATTGAAAAAGTTCTGCCTACCAACAATTTCTACCAAGACCTATATGTTATCTTCGGTACTCCTTTTAGGATCCCTTCCAAAGGTCCTATAAGGATTATCGCCCATCCTAAAGTTGCTACGTTGGTTATTACAATTCTTGGGCCTATCCCGTATTCCTCGGAGAAGGAAATTTCGTGGCATTATGGGTCTGACGTCTATTATCATGGCGTCAAGCAAGAATTGTCCGATGAAGAAAAAGAAGAAGTTGACCCTAGTATTGTCAATATTGTGGGGACCAGTAAGATTAGAAGAAGTGGAAGGATTTTCTCGCCAGAAATCTCTCCACCTGCTCAGATTACAGTTTCCAAGATGACTGTTGGGGCTCGGGGTAAAGAGCCGGTGATAGAGCCTGCCCAAATGGAGACTCCAAAAGAAGCTCCCGTCAAAGATACTTTTGGAGAAGATTTAGAAGAGGTTCTGAAGATCATTCACTGAAGTGATTATAAAATTTTTGAACAGTTGGGGAAGACCCCATCCAAAATATATATGTTGTCACTACTACTGTGCTCTGAGGCCCATCCGAAGGCTTTAGTGAAATTCCTAAAGACTGCTCATGTGCCGTAGGAAATTTCGGCAGATCAATTTGGAAGTTATGTGGCTAGTCTGTCAACTGACAATGGTTTGGGTTTCTCTGATGCTGACTTCACTCCGTAGGGGAGGAATCATAATAGGGCCTTGTACGTCTCCATTGAATGCAAGGGCACTACATTGGCCCATGTATTGATTGAAACAGGATCATCTCTGAATGTTCTGCTGAAATACGCTCTCGACCAGTTAGATTATGAAGGGTTGGTGCTGAAGCCCAGCAATATCATATTTTGAGCCTTCGACAATTCGAAACGAATGGTGCATGGAGAGGTAGACCTCCCGATCAAGGTGGGTTCACGGATTTTTGAGTCCACTTTCTATGTCATGGACAACCGGTTGGCTTACTCTTGTTTATTGGGACACCCTTGGATCCATAGGGCAGGTGTTGTAAATTCCACCCTGTACTAGAAGCTGAAATATTCGGTGAAAGGGAAAGTTGTTACTGTTTGTGGAAAGGAGGAATATATGGTCAACCACCTCAACTCATTCTGATATGTCAAGATGGATGGATAGTTTATTGAAAAACCCTATCAAACCTTTGAGGTAATTTCTCCTACTGATGTTGAAGATGTTTAAGTCATTCTGAAGATCACCAAAGCTCCGCACAAGATGGCCTCCCTGAAAGATGCTAAGGCCAATATTTAAGAAGGTGGTAATACAATTTGGGGTCAGCTTCTGGATATCCCTTTCAAGTCTAACAAGTTTGGTTTGGACTTTAATGCAGAAGGTTAGAGGGCTATTCATCGGGCTCATGCTGGGAGACCTCCGTTCCGCATCAGCAACACTGGGGTCAATGCTATAGAGGATGCAGACAGTGATTGTGACTTCAATAACTGGATATTCCCGACCATGGATGAAGGACTGGAAAACTGGAAGGAAGAAGATATCTTTCCCATCTCCTTTAGTCGGGATTAATAAGCTATATTCCTGTCTTTTTGTTTTCAAACGTTTTTGGCTATGTAATAAACAATGACTTTAAAACCTTGTGTCTTACCCGGGGCACAATGGTTCATTTGTTAAAGGGTTGATTAACTATTCATAAACACTTGTTCATTCAATAAAAACATTGGACGTTTTGCATAGAAATTTTGTGATCTCTGTCTTTCTTTTATCTTATTGCATTTTCAAATAGTTATGTGTTCTTACACACACCAACACACTACATTGCAGATCCTCATCCACTCTGGATCTCGTCGATAACGATTCTGCTATTGCCTCATATGACTTCAAAAATCCGATCTACCAAGCCTAGGACGAAGGTGAGAAAGATTGTGAAATACCTGGAGAACTTGCCAGACTCTTGATACAGGAAGAGAAGACTATCCAACTACATGAAGAGCCGGTCGAATTGGTGAACTTGGGTATCGAGACAAACATGAAAGAGGTCAAGATATATGTTGACCTAGAAGCATTTTCAAAAGCAAGTTAATCCAGATGCTACATGAATATGTTAAAATCTTCGCCTGGTCATACGAAGACATGCCAGGGCTTGATATCGATATTGTGGTTCATTGTCTGCCAATGAAAAAGGGTTGTGCTCTGATGAAACAGAAGGTTCATCGCATGCATCCTGAAATGTCAGAAAAGAACAAGGCCGAGGTTATGAAACAGTTCAATGCAGGGTTCTTGGCAGTAACGTCATATCCTCAATGGGTGGCTAATGTTGTTCTGGTACCAAAGAAAGACAGCAAGGTGCGTATGTGTGTAGACTACGGGGATTTGAATAGGGCGAGCCACAAAGACGACTTCACACTACCACATATCGATGTTTTGGTTGATAACACCGCCCAGCATAATGTATTCTTCTTCAGGGATGGCTTTTCAGGTTACAATCAGATTAAGATGGCACCTGAAGACATGGAGAAAACTACATTCGTCACACAGTGGGTCAGTTTCTGTTATAAGGTTTTGTCTTTTGGGTTGAAGGACGTCAGGGAAACCTATCATCGTGCCATGGTAGCCTTATTTCATGATATGATTCACCACGAGATAGAGGTCTACGTTGACGACATGATAGCCATGTCGTAAACTGAAGAAGAGCATCTTGATCAGCTGCACAAACTGTTTGAAATACTGAGGAAGTATAAACTGTCTAAACCCAAACAAGTGCACCTTTGGGGTGAGATCTGGTAAACTCCTGGGTTTCATCATCAGTGGTAAGGGTATTAAGGTTGATCCATCAAAAGTTAAAGCCGTCCAAGAGATGCCAGCTCCTTGTACTGAGAAGGAGGCCAGAGGTTTTTTAGGACGGCTTAATTATATTTCCCGTTTCATTTCTCATTTGACTGCTACTTGTGAGCCAATATTCAAGCTGCTGAAGAAATATCAAGTAGTAAAATGGAACGACGATTGTCAAATAGCCTTTGATAAAATTAAGGAGTACCTACAAGAACCTCCCATTTTGATGCCACTAGTCGAAGAAAGATCTCTAATAATGTACTTAACAGTGCTAGAGAACTCAATGGGGTGTATATTGGGGCAGCATGATGAGTATGGTCAAAAAGAGCATGCAATATACTACCTTAGCAAAAAGTTTACCGACTGTGAAACAATATATTCACTGCTCGAGAAAACTTGTTGCCCTTTGGTATGGGCTGCTCGCCGACTAAGACAATATATGTTGACTCATACTACCTTGTTGATCTCTAAAATGGATCCTATCAAGTACATATTCGAGAAACCAGCTCTTTCCAGAAAAAATGCCTGATGGCAGATGGTCTTAACAGAATATGATATCTAGTACACCACTCAAAAGGCAATCAAATGAAGTGTACTGGCCAACCATTTGGTGCATCAAGTTGTAGACGACTACCAGTCTACGAACTTTGAATTCCCGGACGAGAACATTATGCTAGTAACAGATTGTGAGGAACCTGGACCGTATGAAGGACCTGAACAAGGATCCTGATGGACTATGGTTTTCGATGGAGCTTCTAATGCACTTGGAAATGGAATTGTTTTTGTGATCATCTCTCCTGCAGGTTTCCATACGCCCTTCACCGCCAGACTATGATTTGACTACACCAACAATGTGGCGGAATAAAAAGCATGCATCATGGGTCTTAAGGCTTCTATTGACCTAAGAATCAAATTCTTAAGCGTGTATGGGGATTCAGCTTTGGTAATTAGTCAGGTTAAGGGAGATTGGGATACAAAGCACCCAAATCTCATTCCTTATAAAGAGCATGTACTAACCCTGGTCTCGTATTTTAAGGAGATTACCTTTGAGCACATACCAAGAGAAGAGAATCAGTTGGCGGATGCTCTAGAAACTATGTCATCCATGTTCAAATTCAGATGGGACAATGAGACTCCTAGAATTACCATTTAAAGATTCGACAAATCTGTGCACTACTGTGAAATTGACACTGATGGAGTAAAGGAGAAACCTTGGTTTCATGAGGTGAAAAGGTACCTCGAGGCTCAAGAATACCCTGAGGGAGCATCCATTAATGGCAAGAAATTACTGCGAAGGTTTTCAGCTAAATTCTTCTTAAGCAATGGAATTTTATACAAGCACAATCATGACTCAACCCTGCTTCATTGTATGGACAAGAAGGAAGCAAAAGAGATTATGTATGATATGCACGAAGGTGTTTTTGGTACTCACTCCAGTGGGCATACTATGACTAAAAAGATCTTAAGAGTTGGTTACTATTGGTCGAATATGGAAACTGATTGTCACCACCACTAAAGAACTTGTCATAAGTGCCAAATCTATGTCGAAAAAGTTCATGTGCCTCTAGTACAATTTAATGTCATAACCGCTCCTTGGCCTTTTGCAATGTGGGGCATTGATATGATTAGAGAAATCAAGCCCACAACCTCTAACATACACCACTTCATCCTCGTCGCCACTGACTACTTTATGAAATGGGTTGAAGCAGCCTCATTTGCCTCTGTTACTAAGAATGTGGTCTCTCGGCTCATCAAGCACAACCTTATCTATCGGTATGGCATCCCCGAGAGGATTATCACAGACAACGGTACCAATCTCAACAACACGATGATCACTGAGATCTGTATGTAGTTCAAGATCAAGCATCACAACTCTTCTTCGTATCGATGTAATATGAATGGAACAGTGGAAGCCACCAATAAGAACATAAAGAAGATCATATAGAAGATGGTTGTGACATATAAAGATTGGCACGAGATGTTGCCGTTTGATCTTCACGGCTACCGCACTTCGGCTAGAACATCAACCGGGGCAACTCCATTCTCTCTAGTATATGGTATCGAAGTTGTCCTACCCGTTAAAGTTCAGATTCCTTCGCTAAGGATTATGAAAGATGCAGACTTAGGCGAAGATAAGTGGATTCAAACTAGGTTGGATCAGTTAAATTTAATTGATGAGAAGAGGATGGCGACTGTCTATCACAATCAGATGTATCATAAATGCATGATCAAGGAATTCAATAAGAATATCAAGCATCGGGTATATCAGGCCAGTGAGTTGGTAATAAAGCGCACTATCCTCCCGCAAGGTGATCCCAGTGGAAAATGGACTCCTACCTATGAAGGACCATTTGTAATCAAGAAGATATTTTATGGTGGAGCTATGATACTAACCACCATGGACGGTGAAGATTTCCCGCACCCTGTGAATGCGGACATAGTCAAAAGATACTACACCTAAAAATGACCTGCTAGGTTGATTGGCTTAGGAAAAAATAAGGGCATCCCGGCGAACCAAAAGTGTTTGGTCAAAAATCCGAGATATATATGAAAAGAATGTACACTCGGCAAGTCAAAAACCTGAAAAGGCGGCTTAGGAAAAAAAAGGTATCCTGGTGGACTGACAACCCAGAAGGGCGGTCCAGGCAAAAATTAGGGATTGAAGCATACAACTATGTCCCCATTGGATCACTACAGTGAGTTTATTACCAAAATCAAAGTTCAGACAGTACAAACCAATTCAATCACTTTCTTCCGACAACAAGGGATGAGATGATTGAATACATGGGGGAAATAGCAAAGTTGGAACTTGACGAGATTATTCCCACATAGCTATATGTTTTCACTTTGTAAATATTTCCTTCGACGACTTCCTCTTACTAGGATTTCTGTCTCTTTGTACAAAAATCGTTTGTTTATAGGAAAAACTATCAATGAAATACAACTTCAAAGCCAAATTTTGTTTTACTTTTTCTGTTTTGTTTGCAAAATGTCCAATGACTAAAATTGAATGACCATATGCATATGAATATAATTGACTGTTAACAAATGCATAAAAACAGGAATAAGCGTTTACTCAAGACTCTAGGAGTTGGGATAATGTTCGAGCCATCCACAAATCCCCACAGAGTAATTTTCACAAGTTCATACGTTCCCCACAATTTCCCCGACAAATCATTTTGGAGGATAAAGGAGTATGATCTTCTTCCCAGCAATGTCACCAACCTACAGAGTTTCGATCAATACATTTCATGGAAGTTCTCTTCCCCAGCCGAGCTTATTCCTCCGAGATTGTAAAACCCCTTGCAGGTCTCTAATATCAATCAAAGTTCATTTCCTCAGCAGATTATTCCTCTATTAACAGTGTTTACTTCCCCAACAGGGATGATTTCCCCAACAAATTATCATCTCTCCAGTTTGAGTCTATTATTCAGATTGTCACGAGTCGCCGGAAAAACTCATCTCCCTAGTGAAGTTACCACTGTCCTCAGAGAGTCGCTAATGAATCTAATTTGGGTCAGATATCAGTCAACTTTATCCTCCCTAGACAAGTTGGAAGGTTATTCATCTCTTCTATCCCCGGCCAGGGTATAAACTCCCTAGTAGATCAACGAATAACCAATGTTCTTGAACTTTTCTCCCCAAGCAGGAATTAACATTCTCCAACAAAGTTTCCTCAAGCAAAAAGCAGAAATTAATGTTCCCCAACGGAGTATCCTCAAACCAGAAAGCAGGGGTCCCCAGCAGAAACAATCCCTAGAAGATCTAAGATACACATACTCTTCATCCCCAACGATAGTCAGGGATTTATTTTCCCCAGACAAAGATGCTGCTCAAATATATATATGCATTTCAATAACACTTCATATTGATACATCATTTACGAACAACATAGCATATGCATACAAATCACATATAAGAACTATATCATTTTGAGAACATCATTTCACAATAGATTTCATACATCATGACATTGCATGTAACTAATTCTTTACCTTTTCAGGAAAGATCAATCGACGGACGAACATCATCAACTACTTATATGACCTGACAATCTTCTCAAAGGCTACATCTGAAGAAGGGATATTTCAGCATTTTCCTCCAAAGGTCATTCTCAAGACCTCTGCTGGTTCAGTTAAATCGACCAATGATTTATCCTGATTCATTTCCGATAGATACTTTCTCTGGTTCAGTTAAATCGACTCTAAGATTTTTATGATTCTTATCCAGTTAAAGACAATTAAAGACCTCTACTGGTTCAATTTAAATCGACCAATGATTTATCCTGCATTTCTAGTAGATGCTTTCTCTGGCTCAGTTAAGTCGACCCTAAGATTTTTCTAATCCTTATCCAGTTAAAGACAATTCAAGACCTCTGCTGGTTTAGTTTAAATTGACCAATGATTTATTCTGATTCGTTTCTGGTAGATACTTTCTCTTTTTCAGTTAAATCGACCCAAATATTTTTTCTTATCCAGTTAAATACAATTAAAGACCTCTACTGGTTCAGTTTAAATCGACCAATGATTTATCCCGATTATTTTCCGATGGAATCTTTCTTTGGTTCAGTTTAAATCGCCCAAAGATTTATTCTGATTCTTATCTAGTTAAAGACAATTATAGACATCTGCTGCTTCAATTTAAATCGACCAATGATTTATGCTGATTCTTTTCTGGTGGACTCTTTCTCTGGTTCAGTTTAAATCTCTCAAAAGATTTATTCTGATTCTTATCCAGTTAAAGACAATTATAGACATCTGCTGGTTCAGTTTAAATCGACCAATGATTTATCCTGATTCTTTTCCTGTAGATACTTTCTCTGGTTCAATTAAATCGTACAAAGAATTATTCTGATTCTTATCCAGTTGAAGACAATCAAGACCTTTCTTTGGTTCAGCTGAATCGCTCAAAAATTTATTCTGATTCTTATCCAAATAAAGTTAAGTACAAACATCTGTTGTTTCATGTTAAAACAACCAAAGATTTATTCGGATACTTCTTCTAGTTGAAGTCAACAATTATTTTGGATGGAATCTATAAGCCCATATCCGGTAACTCTCTGTCACCTCTCCAAATGGCATCTATAAGCCCATTCCTGATACAATCAACCAACAACGTTACCTCTTGCACAGGCGAGTGCAAATTTCCGGGCACTTAAGTGTTCAATTATCTTCTACCTTCAAGTCACGAATGGCGGACATGCCAATATAACTCTTCAGGTTTAATAAGATTGAACAGGGGCAACTGTTGTACCCCAAAATTTTCCCTCCCCTTTTCTTTCTCAAGACATTATTTCAATTCTTCTCAAATACCCAAGACACTCAAGGGTTGACTAGTCAAGATACACCTCCTAAGCCAAAGGCCCACAACTAGGGTTTGGAGTTTCTCAAGTAAATTTGGTTTGAAAAAGTCTCAAGTGGATCCCATGGTTCTCCATAGGTCTTCACCAAGGTTCATGTCAAGTTTCAAGCCCTACATCATAAGTTTGCTCAGTCAATGACTCAGATGATTGAAAATCAACTATATTGATCAAAAAGTCAACTATGGTCAACATACAGTCAAACTTCAAGATTTTTGCTCAACATCAACATTTTGAAGTGATATTCATCATTTGATCAAGGGTTGATCATGATTCCCCAAGGAAAGTCCTCAGATCATCAAAAGTCAAGAATTGTTAAATTAGGGTTTCCTTAGGAGAAGTTAACTGAACTTTGACCAGACATAAATTTCACATGCTTCATCAACTTTTCCCCAACCAAAGCCCATTTTGAAGAAAATTCAATTCTTTACAATTTTTCTTTTATTCAAGTCCAAAAAATGTTTCATTTGGAAGATATGATTTAATACATTATAGGTCATTTCAAAAGTCAACAAAAGACACTTTTTGCCAAGGCAACTTACATCAAGATAAAATCTCCAAAATAAAAAATGATCCAACGTAGAGATTGTAAAGAACATCTTGAGCTTTCCAAAAAGTCCAAGATCATCTTCAAAAGTTGAAAATTGAGCAAGTTATGAGGTGCACAAGTTGGGAAATTCTGAAGAGATGCAAGAAAACTCAATTGAGTAAATTTGTGATTCTAGGTTATTGGGCCTAACTTTTTGGAGTTTAAACATACTTATGATGTGTCCAAGGACCTCAAACCTATCCATGCATTATTTTGATTTTGATTTTGATTTTGATTTATTTGAATTTTTTATTCATTTAAATATGAATTAAATAAAATGAAAACCTTATGGACAAAGCATGTAAGACTTATGGACTGGACTCTATGAGGCCCAATAATTTGTGCAAGACACCAGCATATGGTACAGGTTCATTGCACAAACAAAGATGGCAAGGATATCATAATTTTTGAAATATTTCAAATAATGATTTTTCTTTTAAACCATGGCTTAACGTCTTGGTTCCTTGCCATATTGATCCAGCCTCATATTCCTCTATATAATGCACAACAACTCAGACCAAGGGACCCCGCATAGCTGCCTCCAGGAATCACTACAAAATTCTTAGAATTTTCCAAGAGAGGTGCAATTTCGTGTAGAAGCTTCTAGCCATCCTAAATTAAAACCAACCACACATTTGTGTCCCTGGAGTTCCAGGAACTCATTTCAGTCCTTCCCAAAGCTTGAAGCACCCTAGAACATGCATACCTAGTAGCTCCGGTTGGGTAAAAGTTCTTAATTACAAACTTTCATTTCTTACATTATAAATAGTTTATAAGCGTTCATGCATGTTCATACTGATGTTTAGAATGCTTAGGACCATTTCTTTTAAGTTTTGACGCAGGAATCTAAAAATTCCATCGCTAGGGCATGATTACAGTAGAGCTTCGATCTGCTGTGTATAAACGTTTTCAGGCCAATGGGGGAGGTACGCCTTTAAGACACACATGCTACCACTGGGCCAGATCATTCATTCGTTGATTCAAACACAAATAAACAAACATATTACAACAAAGTCAATCATATTTTAAAACAAAAACGCACACGCCCAGGTGGGTCCCTTTCTTTTAAATGAACCAATCGAGTTATACCATTTTGCCACGCGAGCCTCGCTGGAGTTAGACCACCCCTCACGGTGGTCAACTCCGTCTTCTCTGAAGAGTTGTAATTCCGATCTACAAAAATACAGTGGATTAAATGGAAAAAAGATCATGGTCCCCCCTAATTCGGGTGTTGCAAGTTCAGTGGTGCCCTCCGTTTGGCCTGAAAACGTTTGTACACAGCAGATTAAAGGAAAAGAGGAAAAGAACAAAGACCATTCGAGTAGGTAGACTGATTGTAGTTGCTTTCTCACAAAACAAAACAAAATTTCTCACACATACACTCTTTTTTTCTAAATATTTTCAAAGAAAAAAAAGCACTTTGTATGCATTCTCAACGATACGAGAATCATTACAAAGTTCGCCTCACTAAGGCATCTTTTCAAAAATATTTTCAAATACACTTACACAAAAAAGTATTTTCAAAGTGAGCTAGAAACTAAGAGCCCGTAGGTAACTACGGATGGAAAGGATGCTAATACCTTCCCTTTCCATAACCTACCCCCCGAACTCAAAATCTTTAAAAAAGGTCTTTCCTGTTCTATTCACCCTTTCCTTGATTGGATAAAAGAAAAGTCGGTGCCGACTCTTGCTCACCGCAACATTTGCAATAAAACGCAAAACTAGTAAAGTCAGTTCTCCCACAGTATTATAGATCCAATCAAGTACATATTGGAGAAGCCAACTCTCTCCGGAAGGATATCCCGATGGAAAATGATCTTAATTGAGTATGATATCTAGTACACTACACAAAAAGCAATCAAAGGAAGTATGCTGGCAGATCATTTGCCGCATCAAGATGTGGATGACTATCAATCCATGAACTTTGAATTCTCGGGTGAGAATATCATGCTGATTGTGGATTGTGAAAAGCCTAGACCGTATGAAGGACTTGAACAAGGATCCCGATGGAATATGGTTTTTGATGGAGCTTCCAACACGCTGGGTAACGGAATTTGGGTTATGATCATTTCTCCCGAAGGTTGCCATACTCCTTTCACTTCCAGACTCTGCTTTGATTGTACCAACAATATGGCCGGATATGAAGTGTGCATCCTGAGTCTTAAAGCCGATATTGACTTGAGGATCAAATTCTTAAATGTGTATGGAGACTCAGCTTTGGTCATCAGTCGAGTTAAAAGGGAGTGGGATACAAAACATCTAAATCTTATCCCTTACAAATAGCTTGTGCTAACCTTGATCCCGTACTTTGAAGAGGTTACCTTTGAGCATATTCTAAGGGAAGAGAATCAGTTGGAAGATGCTTTGGATACCATGTCTTCTATGTTCAAGGTCAGATGGGACAATGAAGCTCCCTGAATTACTGTCGAAAGATTTGATGAACCAGCGCACTGCTATGAGATTGATACTGATGGTGTAGAGGAGAAGCCTCCGTTTCATGAGGTGAAAAGATATCTTGAAGCTCAAGAATATCCTGAAGGGGCGCCAGTCAACGACAAGAAATTCATGCGGAGGTTCTCATCCAAGTTCTTCCTGAGCAATGGGATCTTATACAAGCGCAACCATGATTCAATTCTGCTTCGTTGTATAGACAAGAAGGAAGTAGAGAAGATCATGGAGGATGTGCATGAAGGTATCTTTGGTACTCATTCTAGCAAACATACTATGGCCAAGAAGATTCTGAGAGCTGGTTACTATTGGTCGACCATGGAAACCGATTGTCACCACTACTCGAGGACTTGCCATAAGTTCCAAGTTTATGCTGATAAGGTCCATGTGCCTCCAATTCCTTTGAACACCATGACTTCCCCTTGGCCATTTGCAATGTGGGGAGTCAATATGATTGGAGAAATTAAACTCACTACCTCTAATGGACACCGTTTCATTCTTGTCGCCATTGACTACTTTACCAAGTGGGTTAAAGTAGCTTCATTTTCTTCAGTTACCAAGAACGTTGTGGCCGGGTTCATCAAGCACAACCTCATTTGTTGGTATGGTATACCTAAGAGAATTATCACTGACAATGGTACCAATCTCAACAATGTTTTGATCACTGAACTCTGCACGCAGTTCTAGATTAAACACCATAATTCTTCTCCATATAGACCTAAGATGAATGACACAGGGGAAGTTGCCATCAAGAATATAAAGAATATTGTGCAAAAGATGGTGGTGACCTATAAAGACTGACATGAAATGCTACCATTTTCTCTTCATGACTATCAAACTTTAGCATGAACATCAACTGGGGTAACCCATTTCTCGTTGGTCTATGGCATAGAAGTTGTCCTTCCTGTCAAAGTTCAGATTCATTCTCTAAGGATTATAAGAAGAAGACCTAGACAAAGACGAATGGATTCAGATAAGGTTGGATCAGCTGAATTTTATTGATGAGGAGAGGTTGGCTGCTGTCTGTCATGGTCAGATGTACTAGAAGCGCATGATCAAAGCTTTCAACAAAAAGATCAAGCATCAGGTATATCAGGCTAATGACTTGGTAATAAAGTGCATCATTCTGCCACAAGGCGATCCCATGGGTAAATGGACTCCCACCTATGAAGGGCCATTTGTTGTTAAGAAAGTATTCTCGGGCGGTGCTATGTCGCTAACCACTATGGATAGCGAACATTTCCCGCACCCTATGAACGCGAATATAGTCAAAAAATACTACGCATGAGAATGACCCGCTAGGTTGACATACCTAGGAAAAAATAAGGGCATCCCAAAGAACCAAAAGAGTTCGGGCAAAAATTAGGGATATATACAAAAGATTGTACACTTGGCAAGTTGAAAACCTGAAAAGGTGGCTTGGGAAATAAAGGGTATCCTGGTGGACTGAAAACTTAAAAAGGCGGTCCAGGCAAAAATTAGGGATTAAAGCATACGACTATGTCCCGTTGGATCACTTATAGCCAGCTTTATTACCAAGGTCAAAAATTCAAAAGGTTCAATCAGCTTATTTCGATGGCAAAGGACGAGATGTTCAAAGTCATAAGGGCAATAGCAGAGTTAGATCCCAATGAGATCATTTTTCACATGGCTATATATATATATATATATATATATATATATATATATATATATATATATATATATATATATATATATATATATATATATATATATATATATATATATATATATATATATATATATATATATATATATATATATATATATATATATATATATATATATATATATATTTGTTTTCATTTTGTACTCTTTCATTTCACGATGACTTCCTCTTACAATGATTTCTGTCTCTTTGTACAAACTCACCTCTTTATAGGCAAATTATCAATACAAATATACTTTGAAGTCCAAACTTTTTGTTTTTTCTGTTTTGCTTGCAAAAATGTCCAATGACTAAAATTGAATGAGCATATGCATATGTACATGATTAATTGTTAATAGATATACGCATAAGAACATGATTAAAAATTTACTCAAAACTCTAAGAGATAGGATGACACTCAAGTTGTCCATAAATCCCACAGAATCCCTTTCATAAGGTTATCCTAGTGAAGTCGCTAGAGCCACCTCTATGAAATTATTCCACACAAAATAAGTCTACACAAATAAGGGTACATTCCCCACAAATAAAGGAGTATAGTCTCCTCCCTGTTAAATCTCCCTACGGAGTCCCAATCAGTACAATTCATGGAAATTCTCTCCCCCGACTGAGTTTTTCCCTCCAAAACTGAAGAAAGAGGCCCTGCAGAGTTTCTTCTCTTTAAGCAAATTGAATTTCCCCAAGAGAGTTAGTTTTCTCAGCAGAGCACTTCTCCATCAACAAGGGTTTATTTCCCCAACAGAGTTTATTTCCCCAACAGACTACAAATTTCCTAGATCGGGTCTATTCTTCAGACTACTACAAATCACAGACAAAATGTTTCTCCCCAGACAAGTCAGCAGTTTAACCATCTCGTTTATCCCCAGTCAGGATATATAAGAATTAAATTCCTCAGTAGAATAGTGAACAGTTGATGTTCCAGAACTCTATTCCCCAAATCAAGATCAACATCCCCAGTGGAGTTTCCTTAAACAAGTAGCCAGGAATCCCCAGCGGAAGCATTTTAGACAAGATTTTATTTCCCAATACAAATACACTTCAACAACATTGAACATTCGTTCATCATAACATATGCATACATAGCACAATCTCATTTATTTTGAGAACATCATTACACAATGCATTCCATGCATCATGGCGTTTCATAAATCTAACTTTTACCTTTTCAGGAAAAGATCAATCAATAGACAAATTTCACCAACTACTTATACAACCCAACAGTCTTCCTAAAGGCTATATCTAAAAAAAAAGGCTATTTAAGCACTTTCCTCAAAGGGTCATTCCAAAACAAGACACCTACTGGTTCAATTTAAATCCCCAAAGATTTATTTTGATTCTTTTCTAGTAGACACTTTCTCTGTTTTCGTTTAAATCAATCAAAGGTTTATTCTGATTCTTATCCAGTTAAAAGAAAATATAAGACATCTGCCGGTTCAGCTTAAATCACCTAAAGATTTATTCTGATTCTTTTCCGATAGACACTTTTTCTGGTTCAGATTTATTATGATTCTTATCCAGTTAAAGGCAAATACAAGACATCAGCTGGTTCAACTTAAATCGCCTAAAGATTTATTCTGATTATTTTCCGGTAGACACTTTTTCTGGTTCAGATTTATTTTGATTCTTATCTAGTTAAAGACAAATACAAGACATCTATTTGTTCAGCTTAAATTAACCAAATATTTATTCTGATTCTTTTTTGGTAGATACTTTTCTGGTTCAGATTTATTCTGATTCTTATCCAGTTAAAGACAAATACAAGACATCTGTTGGTTCAACTTAAATCGCCTAAAGATTTATTATGATTTTTTTTCCGATAGACACTTTTTCTGGTTCATATTTATTCTGATTCTTTTCCATTCAAAGATAAACATATATATCTCTTGGTTCAGTTTAAATCAACTCAATATTTATTCTGATGCTTCTTCAGGTTGAAGTCAAGCTTAGACTTAGTCTAAATTCTATCAACAATCACGTTTGGATGGCATCTATAAGCCCATCTCTGATAACTCTCCATCATCTCTCCAAATGGCATCTTTAAGCCCATTCTCTATAATCAACAAACCGTTCACTTCATACACAAATGATTGCAAATTTTTGGGCACTTAAGTATTCAATCATCTTCTACCTTCAAGTCACGAATGACGAACATGCCAATCTAAATTTTCAAGTTTAAGAAGATTGAACAGGGGCTGCTGTTGTACCCCAAAATTTTCCCTCTCTTTTTCTCAAAATATTCCTCACCAAAGATCTCAAATGCTCAAGGGTTCTCAAGGGTTTGATCATACAAGCTCACCTCTTAAACACTGAGCCTCCAAATTAGGGTTTTGGTTTTATCAAGGACAATTTGATTTTTGATGCCTCAAATTAATTTATTGGTTCATTATAGGTCTCCAAGATGGCTCATACCAAGTTTCGGGTCTTGCATCAGAAATTTACTTAGTCAATTGCTCAGATGACTGAAAATCTGTTGTATTGGGTTAAACATCAACTGTGGTTAAACTATAGTCAAACTTCAAGATTTTTGGCCAACATCAACATTTTGAAGTCATATTCATCAATTGATCAAGGGTTGATCATAATTCCTCAAGAAAAACATTCAAATCATCAAAGGGGCAAAATGGTCAAAATTAGGGTTTTGACTGAGAATGACTGATCATTGACTTTTGACCTAGTACAAGACCTAATGGCTTGAAGCATGATCTTAATAATTCAAACACAATACCTTGACCTAATTTCATGGCTCAAATCACTTCTCAATATCATTGGATTGATAGTTGAAATTTGATCAATTGATGAAAAATCAACTAATACATAAAAAAGTCAAACTTTGACTTTTGGTCAACATTGAATTTCAAAAGTCAAGATTCATCAAGTTACTCAAAAATATCAAACTTGACCATCAATAATCAAGAAAGTCAAGAAAGTCCACAAAAAGTCAAAGTTTTCAATACTTAGAAAATTTCTAAGTATTTTTAACCTTGATAATTTCAATACTTCATGACAATTTTTCACCAAGATACAAGATGATACAAGGAAAACTTTCAACATGAAAGTTGTAGATCTTGATGAACTCTACAACTTTGTATTAGACGGGTGATGTCCAAAAAATGCTTAGATTTGAAGATATAGGCTCATGAAGTCATGCCATTTTTCATATAACACTTAGTGAAATTTTCAACTAGTTTAGGCAGATTTTTGACCTAACTTCTGGACCAATTTTCACCGAGTTCCAAGATGATTTAGCCAAAATGGTAAACACAAAGGTTGTATACAATGTTTCAAGCTTTACAAAATGTCCAAGAACTTGAATAGATCACACTTGATCTAGGAGAATCGAAGAGAAGAAGTTGGGCATCCATTCTTGAATTACAAGTCATGTTCTTGATGAACACGTGATCCAATCTCACAACTATGCTGCATAATCTTGCTTTGGATGCCTCTTGACTTACAAATATATCCATAATAATATGTTTACACAACTAATTGAGCTATGATCCAAGAGCTTGAGCCTTTGTCCAAGTGATCATGCCATTTAGGGAAGAAAGTTCACACTTCCATTTTAGAAAAGTGACTTTAATCACAAATTTAACTTGTCTTTAGCCTCTAACTTGTTTGTTCCGATCACACTAAACATGTATTCTCAGAAGCAACATGTTTAAAGCCTCTAGCCACCCAACAATCTCTTGTACTATGCATTGAAACCATGTTTGTCAAGCATGCTTCAAAATCAGGTTTCAATACCATAACATGTGATCTTTTGTTTCTAATCCTTTCAAGCTTCCAAACCTCTTGCCTATAAATAGATAGTTTATTTGCAACCTAACACACAAATTCACAAGCCTTGAAACTCCCTCTAACACTCCCAAACTCAGAATTTTTCTCAAACTCCATTTTTGTGGCATTTTTGACCTTAAATCTCAAACTCACATTTCACTCGTGCATTCTCACTCAAAGTCAATCACAAAGCTTCCACATATCACTTAGAACCTATCCAAGACCCTATTACACAACTGTAACATCTCCATCACCATCCTCCATTTCCGAAAACATTCACCTGCACATTGACTTCTACAAGAAGATTCAAGCACTCTTAACTCAAACTAAGCATTGCATTAGCTTTCTAGTCGTCCACTGAAGTTATTCAGATCATCACAACACATCCAGGATTGCTCAAACTCAAAACACGATTTCTAGTTTTGAGGTAAGTTTTCTCAACTTTGAACTTCTCATACAAGCATCATTAGTAGTTATTTTGTAAAGATAAAATATAGACATCATTTCCCTGAATCTAACCATGCCTTTAGTTTTCATTTATCTTGCCCGAGTGATCTGAATTTTGAAGTCAAAGTTACAGAAAAATTAGGTCAAAATTTGGTACCAAGCAAAATTCGTGTTCATCTTTGAGTGTTAGCTTAAGTTATTTACATATTTGAAATTGTGATGAAATTTCAAGCAACTTTCATGTTTTCATTTTCCAATTTGGTTGAGAAATGAGGAAGTTACAGATTTCAAAAATGTTGATGAACATTCTGGCGCGAGGAAGAAGATTAAGTTATAATCAGGACTGAGTTTGTAATATATTTATTGGTTTTTGTATTAAACACCGGATGTATAGCCACCCCAGTGGTAGACCGCGCACGTATAAGTCATAACTATGCCTTGTCTTGGGTTTGATCCAGGTGTGAGGCATTTTGCTTTTTTCTAACATTTACATTACAAATCATGTGCAAGCAAGATCAAAACGTGTACCATGCGCCCCCACCATCACCCTCCGATCTCTCTATATCCAAGATGGACATTCCAGGTGACACTCAAAGGTTGGCAAGTATATACACCATGGACCATTAAAGGCTGGCAACACTGGATGACAAACAAAGCGCTGGGCTCCTGACTTGGGTCGTTTTTTTTTTTTTTACTAATTTCTTACCCCCTTTTTACTTACTCATATGCATGCCCATTATTTTCTTTCTTTTTATTTTCTGACTTCAAACAAAAATGGTTGTTGGGCCTGGACTCTTTTTTTTCTTCTCATACCCTCTAAATTTTTTTTTTAACACCAGACCCCAATATTTTATTTTACTTTTATTTTCTTTTACTTTCCTTTGATTTATTTATTTTACTTATCTAAAATACAAAAACATATTTTTCTTAAATAATTATATTAAAAACTTCCTAATTTTATTTTTAAAACTCCAAAAATATTTTCTTAATTAATTAGTCTTTTCTTTTTAGGATTAAGACTAATTTAGACTTAGATTTTATTAAATTTTCTTTTCAATTGACTTAGACTTTAGGTTTTGTTAGATAAATTAATTAACTTTTCTTATAAAATTAATTAGTTTAATTAAGTTAACTACATAACCATTTCCATTTAAAAACCCAAAAAAAAAAACAATTTCTATTTACTTTACATCCTTGGTGCATTGTTACTATTTCACATTATAATTTATGTAATTGTCAAAGCCTTGTAATAGTAATTAAGGTTTATTTTACTTGTCATCCCCATTTGTAAATTTGTATCCCCCATCCCCAAAAGTATTGTAATAGCGTAGGACATTTAAATTCTGCAATTTATCACTTTCCTTATTATTGCTAGTAATTAGGGTCTGTATGGAAAGATTTAAAATCAACATTAGACAATCCTAATTCAAGATAAAGTAATTGAAAACAATACACTTTTCACACTTACACCTCTAGGGTAACCCACACTTGTTTCCTCGGATAAAACAGTCATGTCCCTTGAGTGTGAGATGTTTTAGAAAAGACCCTCGATTAAAAGATTGTAGTCCCTCAATGACCCTTCGAAGTTGCCTTCGGTAAATGATCTTAGTCCCTTATGACAATTTCTAAAACATATTACAAGTTTCCTTCTATGACTGTACCATGACCCACGTCCGTTCCTCACATCCAATGATATGGCTCCTTACCAACCAATGGTAAAATAGCACTATCTAAAGAAAGAGGAAAAGAACAAAGACTTTTTGAGTAGGTAGATTTCTCATAATTTCTTGCTCACAAAAAAAAAAATCATTTCCATACTTCACACTTTCAAAACATCTTTCAAAATAAACATTTTGTATACATTCTTAACAATACGAGAATCATTACAAAATTGCCTTACATTGGCATTTTCAAACACCTTTCCAAACATTCCCTTTCAACAAATATTTTCAAAATCAACACTTTGTATACATTCTCTATAATACGAGAATCATTTCAAAGTTTTCCAAACTTAGGCGTTTTCAAAATATTTTCAAACCCACACAAACACAAAGCATTTCAAAGTGAGCTAGCAATTAAGAGCCCGTATATAACTACGGATGAAAAGGGTGCTAACACCTTCCCTTTTCATAACCTACCCCCCAAACTCAAAAACATTCTCCAAAGGTCTTTCCTGTTCTTTTCACCATTTCCTTTATTGGATAAAATAAAAGTTGGTGGCGAATCTTGCTATCTATAACATTTGTGATCAACAGCAAAACACCAAGTCAGTTCTCCCACCGTATCACACTCGGGTTTACTTTTTTTGCAAATATCCTACACCCGGATCTGTGGACATTTTAGGTAAGTAGCAATAGATCATGGAAACTATAAAGCGTATACTAATATGGTTAAAGTGATGGCTATGTTAGTGCGACACATTGGTTGGTACTTGTGTCCCTCGAGTCAGTCGAGGAGAATACTAGGCTGTTGTGTGGTGTCATAAGCACTAATTGACCTTTAGAACCTTAATTGACCCAACTTAGCCATTAGAAGGTAGTGAGATAGTTGGATTTGGCGCAGTCTGACGTTGGTTGATACTCGATGCTACGCTCATTGAGATTCGACTCTCGGGTTTTTTTTGGTGGCAAGTCAATTGTCGCGCTGAACAAAACCTGTGATAAAAATCGGTGATATTGAGATCCCTAGAACCCGATTACTACTTTAGGACAGGTTGAGCCAACTAAACTTCAAGATGGTACTCACCTATGAACCTCATGCAAGCCTTAAACTAAGACTCTTGTGTGCTTTGTTTTTGTGTGTTATGTGTTCAAACATGATATCATAACATCATAACATCATATCATGACTAACCATTTCAAGGATCAAGGTTATTTATCTTTGTTCTTTATTGCAGGGTCATGGCTTCCAATTGCAGAAATACTATTCAAATCAACTTTGTAAAGCTACCTTCCAAGCTTGAGGAATTAGTCTCAAAAGCTCATGACAATTCTGAATTCACCAAGAGACATGGTCATCTACTCAGTTTGGTTACTACCGGTTTCAAAGAAGACATGATGAGTGTTCTGTTCCAATTCTTTAATTCTAAACATCATTGTTTTACCTTCTCGAATTATCAGTTGGTGCCCACAATGGAAGAATTCTAAAAAATACTCGGAGTGGCTATTATTGGCCAGATACCTTTCACTGGTCTAGAGCAAGTTCCAAAACCTGAAGACGTTGTATTCGCCTTACATCTGAAACGATCAGACATTGTATCTAATTGGGAAACAAGGAATGGAGTCAATAGTTTTCCTCCTAAATTTAGTATAGATAAGGCTCAGTGGTTTCTAGATGCCATGAGTTTTCGTTCTTTCTAGGATACTTTGGCTTTACTGATCTATGGTTTGGTACTATCCCCTAATCTGTACCACTTCATATATATGAATTCCATTAAAATATTTCTCACTCATAATCTGGTGCCTACTTTGCTTGGAGATGTCCTGCATTCCCTTCACACTCGTACTATGAAGAAGCGAGGAACTCTTATTTGTTGCATACCTCTACTGTCCAGGTGGTTTATTTTTCACCTTCCCCGATCAGTGATAAAGAATGAACAAGGTTTGAGGTGGTCTCAAAGGTTGATGTCACTAGGTCATTCGGATATCCATTAGTGTTCTCAATCTCAGGAAGATATTACTATTATTGACCGCTGTGGGGAATTCCCTAATGTACCACTCCTTGGCATAAGGGGAGGTATCACTTACAACCCTTCCCTAGCTCCACGTCTGTTTGGTTATGCTCGAAGAGACGATCCTCATGATATGCTCATCTAGGATATTGTGTTCGACTATGAGAATGATCCTCAAAATTACCATCAAAAGGTTATACGTGCTTGGGGCATGGTCAACAAGATTGATAGCGAGACTTTGGGACACAAGAATTCCATTCCTCTAGAGCCTTACTTCATATGGGTGCGTTCTCGTGCTCAAAATCTTAAAATGACATATCCTGTTATCCTACCAGTGATCGTAGAACCTGTTGTTGAAGAGGATGTTCCTCATACCGTTCTTCATCCCGATATGCCTACTGATCTCGAAGAACTACAAAAGTCCTGGATTCAACTCAAGGAAGAAAGGGATACCTTTGAAACTTAGCTCTATGCTAAAGAGAAGAAAGTACTGGAGCTGAGAAAACGACTCCATGAAGAATAAAGCCTTAATTCACATGTCAACACAAAAAGGAAGCGCCCATGGGAGACATGAATTCACATTTTTATTCTTTGTAACTCTTTTTATTGTCATTATAAGCCTAGAAGGCAATTACAATTTGAGCTTGTTAATAAAATTTATTTTGTTTCCTTTTGTTTAAAAAAATTTAAATCCCGTAAAGGTCCTTGAAAACATTGCACTTGTATTTACATATCATGCATATCATCACATAATAGGTACTTTATAGACAAGTTTTCTCATCTTCTTGTTGTTTATAGACAAACTGTGAAAGAACTTCAAGCCCATAACACTCAGTTTCAGCAAATGTTCTTGGACTTAGCTAAGGTTCAAGACGAGTTGAAGACCCTCATCACAAAGGGGAATAAGAAGAAGACCAAAAAGCCAGCAGTTTTTCTTAACATGGGCAGAAGATTCAAGGGTCCGGTCAGAAGGGCTTTAGATTTTGAGGTTCCTCTAAATGAAGACGATAACCAAGAAGAGGAATACAAGAGTGTGAAAGCTGAAGAGAATAATAACCTTGGGTCTGGCCAAGATTTTGATGAAGACTATTCTGCTCAACAGTATCCTCCCGCTGACGACAGATACAAGCAGCTGGAATATCGACTTAATGCTATGGTGATATAGAAAGTGTTTGGGCTGGACTTTTAAGAGTTGGGTCTTATTCCAAGGGTTATTATCCATCACAAGTTCAAGGTTCCTACTTTTTCTAAATGTGATGGTGTTTCATGTCCAAAGCTTCATTTGCGGTCCTACATTAGAAAGATCCAACACCATACTGCTGATAGAAAATTATGGGTTCACTTCTTTCAGGAGAGTCTATCTGGGACACATCTCGAATGGTTCTCTCAGTTGGAAGGAACCAACATTTGCACTTGGGAAGACCTAGCTGCTGCTTTTTACAAGCAGTATCAATACAATGCTGATCTTGCACCGACTCGTGTGTAGTTACCAAGTATGACCATGGGCTCTCAGGAAGGGTTTAAGGAGTATGCCTAAAATTGGAGAGATCTGGTTGGAAGAGTGAAACCTCCTTTATCTGACAGGGAGCTATTTGATATGTTCATGGGAACTTTAACAGGGTCTTTCCTTAATCACCTTATCGGAAGCTCCTCATCTGGTTTTACTAAGCTGATTCTAACTAGGGAACGTGTTGAAAGTGGTATAAAGAGTGGAAAAATTCAAGTGGCTGCATCTTCAAATGCTGTAAATAATACATTTAGCAAAAAGAAAGACGTTAATGTTGTCTATGGCCAGAAGGGTCGTATTAGAAATGATCTCCATCAACCTGTAGGAGCGGTATTAATCTCTAATCCTACGCCTGTTCAACAACAATAATAGGGCAATCAACACAGGTCAGACACACCAAGAAGACAGTTTACCAAGATCAATATGCCATTATCTCAAGCATTACAATATTTACTGAAAGCGGAGCTGATCACATTAATGGATCCTCCTCAGAATCCCAACACCTCCTCTCCTTGCTACAATCCAAATGTGAAGTGTGCTTACCATTCCAACAGTCCTTGGCATGACACCAATAACTGTTGGGCCTTGAAGAATAAAATTCAAGACATGATTGACAACAAAGAGATTGAGTTTGACCCTCTGGAGACTCCGAATGTAATTACCGCACCAATGCAGAAGCATGACAAAGGAATAAATACTATTGATGATGTAATTTATGTTACCAGTGTAAGTGAATTGGTTACTCCCCTCCAAATTATCAAGAAGAATCTGTTGCAGGCCCGTTTATTTTCGGGTTTCATTGAAAGATGTTACTCCTGCGGAGCCTAACCCAATGTATCAAAGTTACTGAAGGAAGGAGTTCAGCGTCTAATGAACAATCACCTAATTCTGGTTGGGAAGATTCTATATGTTGAGAATTTGTTGCAAGACTTGGAACTGGAAGAGGTGTCCGTAATTTCTGGCACTCCTATCACATCACTTCCAAGGGTCCTGTAAGGACCTCTGCCAAACCCAAAGTTTCTCCACTGATAATCACTGCACCTGGACCTATTCCATATTCTTTGGATAAATATATCCCATGGAACTATGGATCCGACGTCTACTACCATGGCGTCAAGCAAGAAATATCGACTACTGAAGATGAAGGTACTGAAGTTGCTGATCTTGACATTGACAATATTGTTGGAACCAGTAAGGTTACTAGAAGCGGAAGGGTTTTATCCCCGGAAATCTCTCCAAAGACTATTTCTACACCAATTAGAGTTACCACTACCAAGTCAAATACTAAGGCTCGGGGAAAATAGAAAATAACAGAGCCTGCCCAGACGGAGGCGCCTAAAGAAGTTGCAGTTGAAGAAACCTCTAGGAAAGAGTTGGAAGAGGTATTGAAAATTATCCGCAAGAGTGATTACAAAATTGTTAAATAGCTGAGGCATACCCCATCTAAGATCTCCATGTTATCCCTGTTACTATGTTCTGAAGCTCGTGCACAAGATTTGGTGAAATTCTTGAAGTCCGCTCACGTGCCACAAGAGATTTCTGCCAATCAATTTGAGAACTATGTTGCTAGCTTAATGACCGATGATGGGTTAGGTTTTTATGATGCCGACTTGACTCCTGAGGGAAGAAGACACAACAAGGCCCTGTATGTCTCCATTGAATGCAGGGGCACTACTCTGGCTCACGTATTGGTTGATACTGGTTCCTCGTTGAATGTTCTACCAAAAGGTTCTCTTGACAGACTGGATTGCGAAGGGGTTATACTAAAACCTAGTGATATTATAGTCCGAGCCTTTGACGGTTCAAAGAGAATGGTACACGGAGAGGTGGATCTTCCGATCAAGGTAGGTTCACAGGTCTTCGAATCTACTTTCTACGTAATGGATATTCGACCAGATTATTCTTGCTTACTAAGATGCCCATGGGGAAGAAGCTGTTACTTCCACCCTACACCAGAAGCTGAAGTATCACGTGAAGGGAAAGGTTGTTACAGTCTGTGGTGAAGAAGAAATATATGGTTAGTCACATGAACTCATTCAGATATGTTGAGATGGATGGCGAATTCATCGAGACTCCTTGTCAGACTTTTGAAGTTATCCCTCCAACCGCTACTGAAGACGTTTCTGCCATTCCTATGGTTACCAGGGTTCCTCCTAGAATGGCCTCTTTGAAGGATGCTAGAGCTGCTGTAGAAGAAGGTGGTTGTACTACTTGGGGTCAGCTTCCTGACATTCCGTAAAAATTTGACAAATTTGGTTTGGGTTTTACTGTAGAGGCTCAGAAGACTTTTCTTCATGCTCGGGCTGGAAGACCACCATTCCGCATCAGCAAAAATGGAATCAACGTCATAGAAGATGCTGACAGTGACTGTGACCTTGATAGCTGGATCTTTCCCACTATCAGCGACGAGCTCAGCAACTGGAAAACCGAAGACATTATCTCAATCCCCTTTAGTCAGGAGTAATAGCTACTTTCTGTTTTATTGCTTACAAAGTTTTGGTTATGTAATTTAGTTAAACAATGAATTTAAGCCTTATGCCTTACCCGGAGCACAATGTACCATTTGTTAAGGGTTGTCATTTCATAAACATGTCTTCATTTAATAAAGCATTGGACATTTTGCATTCAAATTTTGTGCTCTTTATCTTTCTTTTACTTTTATTACTTTCAAATAGCTATGTGTTCTTACACACACCTACACAATAAATTGTAGGGTCGTATGCTTTGTCTCACGACATGATTCACCATGAGATTGAGGTTTATGTTGATGACATGATCGCAAGGTCCCAGACAAAGGAAGAGAACCTTGACCATCTCCAGAAATTGTTCGATAGGTTGAAGACGTACAAGCTGAGGTTAAACCCGAACAAGTGCACCTTCGGGGTAAGGTCTGGAAAGCTGCTGGGTTTCGTCGTCAGTGATAAGGGTATTCAGGTGGATCCTGCCAAGGTAAAAGCCATACAGGAGATGTCAGCTCCCCGCACACAAAAGGAAGTTAGAGGCTTTTTGGGACGTCTGAACTACATCGCCCGATTCATTTCACACCTGACTGCTACTTGTGAGCTAATCTTCAAGTTGCTGAAGAAAGATCAAGTGGTAAAATGGAATGATGAATGTCAGACCGCTTTCAAAAGGATCAAGGAATACCTCCAAGAGCCACCTATTCTGATGCCTCCAGTTGAAGGAAGAACTTTAATCTTATACTTGACAGTACTGGATAATTCAATGGGGTGTGTGCTGGGGCAGCATGACGAGTCTGGCCGAAAAGAGCACGCTATTTACTACCTTAGCAAAAAGTTTAATGACTGTGAGACACGATACTCATTGCTCGAGAAAAATTGATGCGCTTTGGGATGGGCTGCTTACCGGATGAGACGGTATATGCTGACTCACACCACTTTATTGATATCAAAGATGGACCCAATCAAGTATGTCTTCAAGAAGCCCACCTTATCCGGAAGAATAGCAAGATGGTAGATGATCTTAACCGAGTATGACATCCAATACACCACCCAAAAAGCAATCAAGGGGAGTGTATTAGCGAGTCATTAGGTGCATCAGGCCGTGGATGACTACCAGTCCATGAATTTCGAGTTCCCGGATGAGAACGTCATGTTGGTGACTGACTGTGAAGAACCTAGACCGGATGAAGGACCTGAGGAAGGATCCTGATGGTCTATGTATTTTGATGGAGCATCAAACGCGTTGGGTAATGCCATTGGCGCTGTGATCATATCTCTGGAGGGCTGTCATACTCCGTTCACCGCCCGATTATGTTTTAACTGCACCAACAATATGGCAGAGTATGAAGCATGTATCCTGGGTCTTCGAGCTGCTATTGACCTGAGGATTAAGTTCCTGAGTGTATTCGGAGATTCCTCTCTAGTGATCAATCAGATCAAAGGCGAGTGGGATACGAAGCACCCAAATCTTATTCCTTACAAAGAATATGTATTGACATTGCTCCCACATTTTGAGGAGATAACCTTTGAACATTTCCCCAGAGAAGAGAACCACTTAGCGGACGCGCTAGCTACCATGTCTTCTATGTTCAAAATCAGGTGGGACAATGAAGCTCCCCAGATTACCATTGAGAGGTTGGACGAACCCGCACATTGCTGTGACATTGAGACTGAAGAGGTAGCAGATAAACTGTGGTTTCATGAGGTAAAGAGGTATCTTGAAGCTCAAGAATACCCCGAGGGGGCATCTGTTAATGATAAGAAGTTTCTGAGAAGGTTTTCTGCAAAGTTCTTCATCGATAATGGGATCCTCTATAAGTGTAACCATGATTCAACCTTACTGCGATGTATGGACAAAAGCGAGGCAGAAAGGATCATGGCAGAGTTACATGAAGGTACCTTCAGAACTCATTCCAGTGGACATACCATGGCAAAGAAGATCTTACGGGCTGGATATTACTGGTCTACTATGGAAGCCGATTGTCATCAGCACTCTCGGACCTATCATAAGTGCCAAGTCTATGCTGATAAGGTTCATTTACCTCCAGTTCCTATGAATGTTTTGAAAGCTCCTTGGCCTTTTGAAATGTGGGGCATCGACATGATTGGCGAGATCAGACCTACTGCGTCCAACGGGCATCGTTTCATTTTGGTGGCTATTGATTACTTTACAAAGTGGGTCGAGGAAGTTTCCTTTGCTACAGTAACCAAGAACGTCGTGGCGCGGTTTATCCGACATAACTTGATCTGTCGATATGGTATACCAGAGAGAATCATTACGGATAATGGTACAAATCTCAACAATACGATGATCACTGAGCTCTACAAACAGTTCAAGATTCAACATCATAACTCTTCTCCCTACCGGCGGAAGATGAATGGGGCTATTGAAGCGGCTAACAAGAACATCAAGAAGATTGTGCAGAAGATGACGGTGACATACAAAGACTGGCATGAGATGTTACCATTTGCTCTTCATGGGTACCGTACCTCGGCAAGGACATCGACAGGGGCAACACCCTACTCTTTGGTGTATGGCATGGAGGCAGTCCTACCCATTGAGGTCCAGATACCCTCTCTCCGGATTATGAAGGATGCAGGTTTGAGCCAAGATGATTGGATCCAGACCCGGCTTAATCAGCTGAACTTAATCGATGAAAAGAGACTTACTGCTATTTGTCATGGTCAGACGTATCAAAATAGAATGATCAAGGCTTTTAACAAGAAAGTCAGACGTCAAGAATATCAAGTCGGGGATCTGGTGATCAAACGCATCATACTACCGCAAGGTGATCCCAGGGGCAAATGGACCCCCACATACGAAGGGCCATTTGTCGTTAAGAACATTTTCTCAAGAGGAGCCATGATTCTAACCACCATGGATGGTGATGACCTTTCTCACCCCGTCAATGCAGACATAGTGAAAAAATACTACGCGTAATCAAAGACTCGCTAGGTTAACTGGCCTAGGCAAAAATAAGGGCTTCCCGGTGAACCAAAAGGGTTCGGGCAAAAGTAAGGGATGAAAATGAAAAAACTGTACACCCGGCAAGTCGAAAACTTGAAAAGGCGGCTTGGGCAAAAAAGGGTATCTCGGTGGACTGAAAACCCGAAAGGGAGGTCCAGGAATAAATTAGGGATCAAAGCATAACACTATGTCTCATTGGATCATCTTGCGACCAGACCTCGGTATCGACTATCAAGCCCGGATGGCGCCAATCAATCTGATCTACCTTCGACCAAGTAGCAAAGTAATGAGACGCTCGAAGATATAAAGGAAATAGCAGAGTTGGAACCCGGTGGGATTGTTTCATATAGCTGTTTTTCTTTCTTTTACACAAAATGTATAATTTATGTTCCCTCGGCGGTGTCCTCTTACTAGGACGTCAGCCTCTTGTATAAAATGCCTATTGCAGGCCAACTTCAAAATCAATACAATTCATTTTCACAAGAAATTTCGATTTGTTTTCTTTTTCTGTTTTGTTTTGCAAGAACGTCCAATGATTCATTTCTGATATATGCATTTGAAAATAATTGTTGCTCATAAATATTTACATGTGAAACGAAAGACAATTACTCGTAATTCCAGGAACAGGGGAAAACGAGAAGTGTCCAAACCTTACAGTTGCTCTACCCACCAGGTACAGGGATAGAGCCAGCTTGAGAATATAACTAAGGGTTTATATATTCCCCGCAGAGTAGGAAGTATCCAAAGACTGTGGTGTTAGCTCTACCCAGCCAAGGTTCATAATCACGAATGAGTCGGCAAAATTTTTCCCAAGCAGAGTTTATCTATCACCAGCAAGAGAAGTTCACCACCAACAGAGTTTATTTCTCCAAATCATCAGATCGTCCAGCAAAGCATCTCTCTTCCCCGCAGAGTCATTCTCCCATAGGATTATTCTCAAACAGAGTCTCTCCCGACGGAATGTTCTCAAGCAGAACAGACGCAAGTCTCCAGCTAATCATCTTCGGTCACTATCCCCAGTGAGAACTAAGAACTCAACTCCTTGTACTCTCCAACAGCAGTCCAGGATTTATTCTCCCCAGCCGGAAGATGTCATAAGAACATTGCATATCCATACATCGTGGCATACGCATATGCATCATACAGCACAATCTCATTTATTTTGAGAACATCATTACTCAATACATTTCATACATCATGACATTACATACGACTAACTCTTTACCTTTCAGGGAAATATACAATCAAGTTCTCACAAGTTTTCTCTGGTTCGGTCAAATAGATACTAAGATTTCTATTCCAGTTCAAGCTATGAAGCCCGGAAATCGACCAGATAGTGGTATATCTTAAATAAGAGCTATGAAGCCTGGAAATCGACCAGAAAAAAGCTTAACCCTTAGCAAGTTATTGTGAAGCCTGGAAATCGACCAGATAGAAGTACAAGATACCATGAAGCCCAGAATCAACCAAACAGTGGTATAAGATGCTGTGAACACTAGAGCACGACCAGATAGCGACAAAGGACACCGAAGCCTGGGACACGACCAGATAACAGTATAAGGTACTTCAAAGCTTGGAATTCGACCAAAGAGCAGTTTACTCGACCAATTACTATGAAACCCGAAGATTGACCGGATATTAGTATGCCTTAAATTCAAGTCGAAACCTGGATACGACCAGATAACCACTTGATTCCTTTTGAAGCCTAGAGCACGACCAAATAATAATTGATAAACTGCAAAGCCTGGAAGACGACCAGATAGCAAGCCTAATCTCATATCCCCAGTAAGTCGCTGTAAAACCTGGAGCACGACCAGATAACAGTCGATCTTATTTTCCTCAACAAATCACTGTAAAGCTTGGAGCACAACCTGATAGCAGTTCATTTTCACCTCCTTGACTAAGAGATGATTCCCCAGTAGAGTAAAAGACAACTGAAGTTCCTAAAACTCTATTTCTCTCAAGACAGAGAATAGCATTCCCCAGCGTAGTCCTCCTTAACAACAGGTGTACGGGCTCTCGCAAAGGAATCTCTTATGTGATCGACACTTCTTCTGATGGCATATTTAAGCCCATCTTCCGTCATTGACTTCCAAATGGAATCTATAAGCCAATTCCCGATATCTCAAGACGAGTACCACTTCATGCGAGTGCAAATTTCTGGGCACTCTAGTGTTCAATCATCTTCAACCTTCAGATCACGAAAGGCAGACAAGCCAATCTACATCCTCAAGTTTAAGAAGATTGAACAGGGGCAGCTGTTGTACCCCAAAATTTTCCCTCCCATATTTCTCAATACATGTCAAGTAAGGTCCTCAAATTGCTCAAGGAAGTCCAAGGGTTGACCAGACAAACTCTCTCCTAAGACAGTCTACCTCAAATTAGGGTTTCCTTTTGCATCAAGATGTTTGAGTCCAAAGGATCCCAAATGCTCACCATTGTCCTAATATTTTCTCAACATCTTCCATGTCATGTTTCAAGCCTTGCAGAGAAAATTTGCCCAGTCAATTGCTCAAAGGCCTGAAAATCGACTGTGCTAGGGGCAAAAGTCAACTGTGGCCCACATACAGTCAAACTTCAAGATTTTTGGTCAACATTCTCATTTTGAAGTACTATTCATCATTTGATCAAGGTTTGATCATGATTCTCAAGGATTGCTCATAATTCATCAAAACCCAAAAGTTGCTAAATTAGGGTTTTACAGGAAAAGTCAAGTCAACTTTGACCAAGCATAACTTTCTCATACTTCATCAAAAATGACAAATCCAAAGCTCATTTTGAAGAGAATGTGATTCCCAACAATTCATCTTCAGCTCCCAAGTTCAAAATATGCACTCACAAGAAGATGTAAATTTGGACATTATAGGCCATTTTGAAAAGTCAACAAAAACACCTTTTGGGTCAAAGCTTCATACATAAGCATGGAAGACTCAATTGAGATGATACAAAAAGGTTTTCTTATAGGACATATTAAGCTTTCTAAAAAGTCAAAGAACACCTCTCTAGGGTCAAAATTGAGAGAGTTATGCATTGGCCAAGTTGACCCTTTTTGCAAAATTGCCAAAAGTCAAGTGTGTCCAAAATTGCATTTTTTTTCTAAATGGGCCCAACTTTTTATGCTTGCACTGAGTTTGTAATGTGACCCAAGACCCATGAGCCCTTCCAGTTGTCATTCTTTTATTTTTGTCATTTATTTTGATTTTATTTCATTTAAATCAAATAAAATCAAAATAAAATAATGAAAATATCAAAAACTAATTAAATCTTGAGATTTTGTGCATGTTTAGGTTCATTACACAGCTGGAAACAAGATCAAATCATGCAAGGTTCAAATGGACACAAAAAGATTGGATTTGCTTGATTTGGAAAGATTTTGCACAAGGATCAAATCATGAATCAATATTCATAATTGGAAGAGATTTGATACAAAATTGTAACCCTAATGCATTCTACTATACATAAGGAACAAGTGCAGATCAAAAACAAGGGGTTGTAGGCATGCAAAAAGAGAGAACGAAATGCAAAAAATTCAAGAAAAAGTGCAAACTGATTTCCAAGATTCATGCTATCTGAAGGCATTATGATCATACCAATCGCTTGCTGGACATCCTAGGATCGCGTTTCAATTGCTAGCAAGCCTCCCCACACTCAGAATCACGTTGTAAGGTTCATACGGTTTGGCTCTTTTCTTGAATTCGATTTCATTAATTCTAGCATATTTAGCATGTTTGATTGGTATATTCATAATACTTGAGATGTTTGCAAGCTAATGGTTGTATTTAATTTCATTTTTATTGACTGTATACCAAGATGCCATGGCTAGGGTTCGTGGTTCGTTTTTAGGGATTTTTCATACATGAACAATTGGCCATTAATAATGGTACGATGATGCTCGTGAGGTTGCAACGAGTGGATTGATACCATTGGTTTTGATTTATCATGCGTATACAAGATTTTGGAATGAACAGAGGCTGTAGCTACACTCAGATGTCCGTAGGTAAAAGCTTCCAGGGCTAATACGACGGTGGGAGGAAGAAGATGGTCACGTGGCACTCCCTGACTTGCCAATTCAAATTTCGCACATTTTAAGAATTGATATTTGGTTTATATTATATAATACTTGTTTGCTATTGTTTAAACAACTAACCATGCCAGCTCAGTTGGCAAGCATGTAGTGTGATAACGCTCAAGGACCTGGGTTTGATCCCCAGGTCCCAACATTGCTTCATATTATTTTTCTTGGCATAATCAGATGCACAAGTGTCCCCTGCGTCCACCATACATTATCAGCATCCAACCATCAGATCATCAACATGCCAGATCCAAGGCTTCTCCCATGAGGGTCCACCATGCACCCAGTCAAGCGTACACACAGGATTTGGAAAAAGTCAAAAGGGCCAGGATTGGTTGGGCTCAGAATTGCCAATCACACCCCCTCCTTTTGCTAATACCAGGCCCATTCTTTTCTCTTTTATTTACTTCTTTTATTTAAATTAATTTGTTTAATTATCTTCTAACAAAATCAATTTCTTTTTTCACAAAAAATCATAAAATCAAGTTTCACAAAATTTAGAATTAGGTTTTTTTTATTTTATCAAATTTAATTTAATATTAGTTTTAATTTAATTTAGGGTAATTCTAACTTTTTGTATATAATTAAAATCAATTAGAAAAATTAGGGTTAGACTTTTGATTTAATTTTTATTTCTTTCTCAAAAAATAAAAAATACAAAAATAGGTTAATTTAATTATTTTTCTAAATTTAAATTAATTAGTAATTATGTTTTTTTATTTATTTAATTAAATTTTTTTTTCTCAAAATATCACAAAAACGACAAAAAAAATAATTTTCCTTTTAAAATTACAATTAGGTTGTTGGGGTCAAAACCCTAAATCTCTCGTTTTCGATTCATCGCGCGCGTTTATTATTATTTTTGCAATATTAATGTAACTGCTCACGGCATGTAATAGTTTAATATAGGATTTTCTTTATTTATCGTCTTTTACGGGTTTTTGGCTATGTAATTAATCTCTACCCCGAAGCCTTGTAATAGCGTAGGTTTTATTTCCCGCATTTTAATTCTCGCAAATATTAACTGTTTAGATGTATGCTAATAGGATTGTATGACAAGATTGTATGATAATTTAAAACGGCTAAAAAACCCTAATGTGCAAAGATAATAACTGAAATCAAATCACTCGCACATGTGCACTCCAAGGGTATACTCTCACTTCGGTTGCCTTCGGTAAACGGTCATTAAGTATAGGGTGTCTTAGTGGTGGCCCTCGTGTCTAAACAAAGATCAAATGTCCCGTTCGGAAATGTTGCCTCGGAAATGTTGCCTCGAATATGATCTTAAGACTCTAGGGTTATTACTAAGACGTCCTAACATTGCTTCAGTGATCGTACGTCCCTTACGGATTGACCCTTACAAATCCAACGACGGTGCTACCTATTTCTCAATAGTAGGATAGTATTGTCTAAAGGAAACGAGAACAGAAACGATCTTTTTTTTCGAGTAGGTAGATGCTAATAGGTACTTGCTCAAAATCAAACTTTTCACACTTACACCTTTTTCAAACAAAGTTTTCAGAAACAACTTCGTAACACTCTTGAGGACAAACAAGGGTTAAAATGAAGTAAAACAAAACTTTTCAAAATAAACACACACAAGCAATTTTAAAAGATGAGCAAGTACCTAAGAGCCCATGGAAAACCATGGATAGAAAGGGTGCTAACACCTTCCCTTTCTATAATCTACCCATCGTACTCAGAATATCTCGAAAAAGGAATTTTTCTGTGCTTTTTTCCTTTTCGGTTGGATAAAATAAAAGTTAATGGCGACTCTTGCTTACCGCGACATTTTGCGAATACAAAACGCAAAATGCAAACCAGCATTTTCAAAACAGTCGGTTCTGCCACCGTATCACAGAACTGGCAACTCTGCTGTGGATATGTTTATAAGTGGGGTATACCTTAGGATTTAGTTCATCATAAATTGCTTCTCTTGTTTGTTTTGGTTGCTTTACTTTTAAGGGTTTTTTGTTTGGGAGTTACTATAGATCCTAACCCGGATCTGGGGACACCTTTTAGGTAAGTAGCAATAAACTGTGAGGGAACTGTACGGCGTAGACCGATACGGTTGAAGCAGTAGCTACGTTGATGTGGTACATTGGTTGATACCGATATCCCTTATGGAGAAACGAGGAGAATACGTGGCCGCTACGTGTGTCATTAAGTATCAACTGACCTTAGAACCTTTAATCGACCAACTTAGCCATTAGAAAGTAGAGATAGTCGGCCTCGGTATAAAGTTGAATGATGGAGGATGGTCAGTGATATTGAGAACCTCTAGAACCTGATTACTTTTTCTAGGACAAGTTGAAACCAACTAAACTTCAAGAGGGTACTACCTTTGACCTCATGCAAGCCTTAAACTTAAGGGCTTTGTGTGACTTGTTTGTCTTTGCCCATCATGTTATCTGCTATACATGTTGTTTTTTTATCATGACATCATGCATCATAACATGGCATTCATACTTTATTATACTAAACATTTCAAAGACCGAGGGAATTTATCTTTGTTCTATTTTGCAGATTATGGCTTCCGTGCGCAGAAATACCATTCGGGTTAACTTTGTGCAAATCCATGCTCAACTTAAAGAGTTAGCCTCAAGAGTTTCTGAGACTTCTATGTTCGTTAAGAGACATGGTCAGCTTCTTAGCCTGGTTACCTCAAAGTTTGATGAGCAGACGATGAGTTTGCTTTTCCGGTTCTTTGATCCTATGCACCATTGCTTCACCTTTCTAGATTACCATCTGGTTCCCACTTTGGAAGAGTTCTCTCACTTATTGGGTATATCCATCCTTGAGCAGGTACCCTTCACAGGTATGGAAGAGACTCCTAGACCAGAAGACATTGCCTCAGCTCTGCATTTGAAACGGGCTGATGTAGTATCCAATTGGGAAACACGAAGCGGGGTCGAAGGTTTCTTAGCCAAGTTTATGATAGATCAGGCTCAGCTATTCTAGGATAATTTGGATTTTCAGGATTTTGAAGACATCTTGGCTCTCCTTATCTATGGGTTGGTCCTCTTCCCGAATCCAGATTCATTTATAGATGTGAATGCGGTTAATATCTTCCTGTCTCGCAATCCAGTTCCTACTCTACTGGGTGATATCTTGCATGCCCTCTACTCTTGTACTGTGCAAAGAAGAGGGACTCTTATGTGTTGCATGCCGTTGCTTCCGAGGTGGTTTATTTTGCACCTCCCCAAGTCTGTGCTAAAGAACGAAGAAGGTTTGGGATGGTCCTACAAAATAATTTCACTTGCCCATACAAATATTCTTTGGAGCTCCCGGGCTATGGAAGACACTGTTGTCATTGATCGTTGTGGGGGATATCATAATGTCCCATTGCTTGGAATCAGAGGAGGGATAACCTACAATCCTTGTCTAGCTTTGCGACAATTTGGTCGTGCTCGGAGAGATGGTCCCCATGAGCTACTTCTTGAGGATATTGCATTTGATTATAAGGAGGACATTGACGAGCACCACCGGAGGTTTATACGAGCTTGGGGAATGGTGAACAGATCTGACCCCCAAGATCTAGGACCAAAGACTTCCCTTCCTATGCAGCCTTACCTCCAATGGGTCCGAGCTCGTGCCCAGAAGCTTGGGATGCCTTATGAAGCCGTATTGCCAGTGATTGTGGAGCCCACTAATGAAGAAGGCGTTCCTTTCACAGTTCTTTATCCTTATATGCCCACTGATCCTAGGGCATTGCAGTGGTCTTGGATTCAGCTGAAAGAGGAAAGGGATAATTACCGGGAAAAGTACCATGAGCAAGAAAGGAAGATCTTAAAGCTCACCAGGAAGCTCGAGGAAGAAAGAATGATCATTGACTATGTCAGCATAAAGAGGAAGCATCCATGGGACTTTTGATTTTTCTTTTCTAGTTCTAGATTTATTTTCCATTTATTTCTTTGTAACGCCTTAAAGGCATTGTTGAACCTTTTACAAGATTAATCTAATAAAGTTTATTTATTTTTAGTTTGCAAATTTAAATTTCCCAAAGTCTTTGAAATCATTACACACACATCCCATTATCATGCACACCATTATAGGTACCGTTACAGGTTTCTCATCTTCTTCGCTGTTTATTTCAGCAGAAATGTCTTCTGATCAAGTCATCAAAGATCTTCAGGCACAAAACGCCTAATTCCAACAGATGTTCTTAAGCTTGGCTAAAGGGAAAGAGGATCTAAAAACTCTCATTCTGAAAGAGAAGAAGAAGAAGAAGAAGAAGAAGAAGGTCGTTCTTCTGAATATGGGCAAAAGATATGGGGATAGGTTGAAACAACAAGCTGGTCTGACGTCTTCATCCAGGGAAGGGGAGAACAAAGAAGAAGAAAAAGGCCCTAGTCCTGCCAACTCTGATAATGATACGGATTATGATGAGGAGCAATATCCTCCTGTCGAGGATAGGTACAAGCAGCTAGAAGACCGTCTGAGTGCTATGGAGATTCAGAAGATCCCTGGTTTGGATTTCAGAGAACTGGGATTGGTATCGGGAGTGGTGATCCCTCATAAGTTCAAAGCTCCGGTTTTTTCCAAATACGACGGAGTATCCTGCCCAAAACTCCATCTCTGCTCGTATGTCAGGAAAATCCAACCTCACACTGCTGATAGAAATTTGTGGGTGCATTTCTTTCATGATAGTCTGTCAGGGACTCAGCTTGAATGGTTTTATCAGCTGAAAGGAGCCAATGTCCGAAACTGGGAAGACCTTGTTGCTGCTTTTTACATGCAGTATCAGTATAACGCCGACCTTACTCCCACTCGTACTCAGCTCCAGGGTATGTCTATGGGTGCAAGTGAAGGTTTTAAGGACTATGATAAAAAGTGGAGAGACTTGGCTGGAAGAGTCCAACCCCCTTTGTTTGATAGTAATTTGGTTGACATGTTTCTAGGGACGCTATCTGGTCCATTTTTCAATCATCTGATTGGCAGTTCGTCATCTGGGTTTACTGAGTTGATATTGACTGGAGAGAGAGTAGAAGCTGGTATCTGAAGTGGTAAGATACATAAAGATACTTCATCAAGTGCAGTAAAGAATCCTTTCACTGGTAAGAAGGAAGCTAGTGCAGTCTATGGCTCGAGGGGCCAAAGCAGACCTGAACACTGTTAAGCAGTAAATGCGGTAGTGATATCAATACCCACAGTTGCTCCACAATGCAACAATCAACAAAGGATGGAAACACCACAAGGCAGTTCACCCGGCTCAATATGACCCTGACTCAAATTCTACCACAATTATTGAAGACAAATCTGGTAACTCTGAGGGAAGCCCCGAAGAACCCCAACACCATATCTCCCCATTATAACCCGAATGCCCGCTGCGCCTATCACTCTGAAAGTCCAGGTCATGATACAAACAATTGTTGGTCCTTGAGAAATAAGGTGCAAGACTTGATCGAAGCCAAAGAGATTGATTTTTACGCTCCAGAGAAGCCCAACATCATAACTGCACCCATGCACAAGCATGGCTCGGGAATCAATGCTATTGAGGTTTTCTCCGCCACAGAAGATGCTGATGATGAGAACCCGAATGTTGACAGCCGGATCTACCCAACAACCAATGATGGATTAAACAACTGGACGGAGAGGGACTTCATACTTGTTTCTTTTATTCCACAGTAATTAACTTTTGTTTTAAGAGTTGTAATAGACAGTTTAAAACTTTACAACCCGGTGCCTTGCCCGAGGCACCTGTGCTTTGCTTGTGAGGGCTTATTATTTGTCATTTTCATATATCATTAATAAAGCATTGGACGTTTCTTACATTACAAATTTTGTGCTCCTTGTTTTTCTTTCTTTTTCTGTCTCTCGCTTTATCAAAAAACAGCTATTCTCTTACATACACTCACGTATCATAATGCAGATCCATATCCACTCTGGATCCCATTGATAACGACTCTGCTACTACCAGTTATGACTTTGAAAATCCGATCAACCAAGCTGAGGATGAAGGTGAGGATGATTGTGAGGTTCCTGGAGAACTTGCTAGAATGTTACTGCAGGAAGAGAGGGCCATACAGCCTCATGAAGAGCCAGTTGAATCAGTGAATTTGGGTACAGAGGAAGACAGGAAAGAAGTTAAGATAGGTGCGAATATGGAGCCCAGTGTCAAACAACGGTTGATACAGATGCTACGCGACTATGTTGAGATCTTCGCTTGGTCTTATGAAGATATGCCTGGTTTGGACACTGACATTGTGGTACACCGCCTGCCAACCAAAGAACACTATCCTTCGTTAAAGCAGAAGGTTCGCCGTATGCGCCGTGAAATGTCCGAGAAAATCAAAGCTGAGGTCATGAAACAGTTCGGCGCAGGATTTTTAGCTGTCACTTCTTATCCACAGTGGGTTGCCAACGTCATTCCGGTGCCTAAGAAGGATGGTAAGGTACGGATGTGTGTGGAATATAGAGATCTGAACAGGTCAAACCTTAAGGATGATTTCCCACTTCCTCACATTGATGTTCTGGTCGACAACACCGCGCAACATAAGATCTTCTCCTTCATGGATGGTTTTTCTAGTTACAATCAGATCAAGATGGCTCCCCGAGGACATGGAGAAGAAAACCTTCTGTTACAAGCTAATGCCTTTCGGGTTGAAGAATGTTGGGGAAACTTATCAGTGCGCCATTGTCGCTTTGTTCCACGACATGATTCACTATGAGATTGAGGTTTATGTTGATGACATGATCGCAAGGTCCCATAATGAGGAAGAGCACCTTGACCATCTCCAGTAACTGTTCGACAGGCTGAAGACGTACAAGCTGAGGTTGAACCCGAACAAGTGCACCTTCGGGGTAAGGTCTGGAAAGTTGCTGGGTTTCGTCGTCAATGATAAGGGTATTCAGGTGGATCCTGCCAAGGTAAAAGAGATACAGGAGATGTCGTCTCCCTGCACAGAAAAGGAAGTTAGAGGCTTTTTGGGACGTCTGAACTACATCGCCCGATTCATTTCACATCTGACTACTACTTGTGAGCCAATCTCCAAGCTGCTGAAGAAAGATCAAGTGGTAAAATGGAATGATGATTGTCAGACCGCTTTCGAAAGGATCAAGAAATACCTCCAAGAGACACCTATTCTGATTCCTCCAATTGAAGGAAGACCTTTGATCTTATACTTGACAGTACTGGATAATTCAATGGGGTGTGTGTTGGGGCAGCATGACGAGTCTGGCCGAAAAGAGCACGTTATTTACTACCTTAGCAAAAAGTTTACCGACTGTGAGACCCGATACTCATTGCTCGAGAAAACTTGCTGCTCCTTGGCATGGGCTTCTCACCGGCTGAGATAGTATATGCTGACTCACACCATCTTATTGATATCAAAGATGGACTCAATCAAGTATATCTTCGAGAAGCCCGCCTTATCCGGAAGAATAACGAGATGGCAGATGATTTTAACCGAGTATGAAATCTAATACACCACCAAAAAGCAATCAACGGGAGTATATTGGCGGGTCATTTGGCGCACCAGGCCGTGGATGACTACCAGTCCATGAATTTCGAGTTCCCAGATGAGAATATCATGTTGGTGACCAACTGTGAAGAACCTGGACCAAATGAAGGACCTGAGGAAGGATCCCGATGATCTATGTATTTTGATGGAGAATCAAACGCGTTGGGTAATGGAATTGGCGCTATGATCATATCTTCTGAGGGTTGTCATACTCCGTTCACCGCTCGATTATATTTTAACTGCACCAACAATATGGCAGAGTATGAAGCATGTATCCTGGGTCTTCGAGCTGCTATTGACCTGAGGATTAAGTTCCTGAGTGTATTCGGAGATTCCACTCTAGTGATCAGTCAGATCAAAGGCGAGTGGGATACGAAGCACCTAAATCTTATTCCTTACAAAGAATATGTACTGACATTGCTCCCACATTTTGAGGAGATAACCTTTGAAAATTTCCCAAGAGAAGAGAACCAGTTAGCGGACGCGTTAGCTACCATGTTTTTGTACCCCAATATTTTCCCTCTCATTTTATCAAGATTCTCCTCACAAGACTTCTTCGACTCCAGACCAAATTAGGGTTTGTTCAGCTCAAGACATCTCGTTGCACTGATAACCTGAAATTAGGGTTTGAGTTTGCACATGGATTTTTGGATCATCAATGCTTCATGTGACTTTCATACACCATCTTGGACCCCTAATATTGTTCATATCAAGTTTCAAGCCTTGAATAACCTTTTTGCCCAGTCAATTGGACAATTGACCTAAAAATCAGTTGTATTGGGGAAAAAGTCAATTGTGGCCAATTTACAATCAAACTTCATAATTTTTGATCCACGACAACATTTTAGGCTCATATGTACCATTTGATCAAGTTTGGATCACAACTCCTCAAGAAATTTGATCAGATCATCAAAAGGGCAAAATGGTCAAAATTAGGGTTTTGACTGTAGAAGGGCAATTTCTGATTTTTGATCTAGCCAATGACCAATTGGTTTCAAACATGATCTGAAGTATCTAATGGCATCATCTTGACCTAATCACACGGTTCAAAAGATCTCGAGTACATAGGATTGACAGATGAATTTTCCAGTCAATTGATCAAAAATCAACTGTACACTGAAAAGTCAAACTTTGACTTTTTGGTCAAAATCAAGTGCCAAAGGTCATAATTCATCAAAACATGTCAAAATGTTAAACTTGTTCACCAAGAAACCCAATTTTGAAAATTAGGGTTTTAATTTAAAAATTTTCATAACTTAGAATTTTTCTAAGTTATGAAAATTTCTTATTTTTTTCCCAACTTTTCCCAAATTTTTCACCATGATGCAATTGGATTCAAAGAAATCTTCCAACGTGAAAGTTGTAGTCCTCCCCAAAATCTACAACTTTGCTTCACAAAGTTTTCTCAAAAGATGCTTGGATCTCAAGTTATGATTTTATGAATAAGGGTCCATAAACTTTTTAACTTAGTGAAATTTTGCCCTAGTTTAGGCAGATTTTTGACCTAACTTCATGGAAACTTTTCACCTAGTTCCAAGAGGTATCTCAAGTTTCATTTCAAAGATGGATTGTAGATCATGTTACAAGCTTTCCAAATGTACAAGAACTCTCCAAGATCATTTATGGTTAGGGAGAATCGAAGAAGAGAAAATGGCAATTTGTCACTTTTGTTCAAGCTATTTTTCACAATGGTTCAAGTTGCAAATCAGTTTCAAACATGCTTGTACCTTGCATTACAGGTCCTAATCCCTTCTAAACTCCATAATTAAATGCAAACTCAATGTATTTTGCCTTTGTCTTGACTTTTAAAGCATTGCACAATGAATTAATCCAAAAATGGCATAAAGTTCATAATACTACTTTGATAAAGCATGCTTTTTGCAACTTTGCATTTCTTGAGCCATGGACCTGATCTCTTGTTGCAAACAATATCCATAAATATCAGGCAACTTGTATCAACTCTATGCAGCTAGCAAGCAAGCCTGTACAGGCCTTGGGCATTGTCATGTCAACTTTCTTCAAAAGCAAGCAAACTTGCAAAAGTCAAGTGAACTTGTCCATCTGATAAAGGCAAGGCTTGGCTTCATTTCAAACAACTTCAGAACTTTGTCACAAGCAAAATACGAATTCACAACATCCCAAACACTCTCAAACACCAAAATCACAAGTTCCTGCCCAAACAGGGCATCTTCTGCAGAACCCTTGCCAAATCAATATTGGCTCGTGCGTTTCTTGTTTCAAGGCTTCAAACACTTTACATACATCCTACCTAAGCTGTCCAGGCCCTTGTCTTGCTACTGTGAGCTCAGTTTCACACTTCACCATTTTCATTTTGCAAGGTTGCAGGTTGACTCGTGCAGGGAGTTTCAAGCATCCTCAAGGCAAGCTGAGCATTGGGATAGCTTGAGGGAACTTCAAGGAAGCTCACACAATCTTCAGGCCTCACTCAAAGCCCCCACATTGCCATATCCAAACTCAACTGAACAACGTATTTTTCAAAGTTCTATCTCCTTATTTAGGCATCCTTAGGTCACGATTTGTAAAGCAAAGATGTAGTCCTTAACTTGTTGAAGTTGTACATATGCATACTTTCCATTTATATTAACTGAGCTAAGAGTATTTGGTTGTTGAACATGCTGAAAAAACTAGGTCAGAAATTAGGGCCATTAAAATTCTCCCTGGTCTTTTAGAGTTAGGTCATGAATTTTATATCACTGAAATCGTGAGATCATAAGCTATCTTTTTTGTGTTATGAGTTTTTGATTTTATGCAAGCATGAGCAAGAACAGGATTTGAACACAGAAGTGTGCATTTTGGAAGAAGGCTGGAGGACAGGGATGAAGTCCTGGGCCTGGCGCGCCTTGGGCCTTCTATTCTGACTTTTCACACCCCCCAGTTTATTATTTGCACCCCCCTTTTGCATATTTTGATATTTTTCATATTTTCTTTTTATTTTTGTGTTTATTGACTTTATTATTTTTTTCTGAACATTAAAAATCCCAAAAATATTTTCTTAATTTTTTGCATTTTATTTTATTATTTATATTATTTTTTTGGCATAAAAATAGTTTATTAGGTTTATAGAATTTATTTTCTTAAATAAACTTGTAAATAATAATAAAATACTTAATATTTTATTTCATTATTTTATACACATTAAATATTTATTTTTCATACATATTTAATTTTTAATATTTGTACATAACATTATTATTATTTTTCTTAAACAAAAAATGAATAAAATAAAGGATATAGAACATATTTTCTTTTAAACCAAAAAATTAGGGTTTCCCCTTTCAAAAAAAATATTATTTTTTTTATTTTTTTTGGGACTTAAATAATTTTATTTTTACATACATAAAATAATTACAAAACATTTTTTGCATACATACATTTAATTGCATATTTAAATAATTGCTTATTTATTTATTGTACAATAAATTCAATTGGGTTGTAATAGTGAATTAGGGTTTTATTTTGAGCAATATCCCCCATTTCAAACTTGTATCCCCCCTCCCATAATGTAGTTGTAATAGCTTAGATTTACTTTACACAATTTATCGCATTATATACATGTTTGGTAAATTTAGGTTTTGTATGATAAGACAAAAATCAAACAAATACAAGACCTAATCTAAGACAAAAATGCATGAAAAATGACAACACATTACACATAAGCACCTCTAGTGTTTCACCCACTTGGTTGCATAACAAAATGGCCATGGTATGCATGCAAGGTATCTTGGCAAAATCAAACAAAACAAAAGATCATATTCCCTCGATGGCGCTATCAAAAGGTTGCCCAAACAAATGATCTTAGTCCCTCAAAACTTGCTAAGATACTTGGCAATATTGATATCATGGTCATACGATGACCCACGCCCGTCCCGTTTAACATCCAAAGATAGGGTTGTTTACCAAAGCAATGGTAAATCAACAATGTCAAAGGAATAAAAATGTGTAGGAAAGACATTTGAGTAGGTAGATGCTTCTAGTTACTTGATCAATTTGCAAACAATTCTTGCTATTTTCAAACAAACACACACACATTTTAAAAACATTTCCAAAAAACAACTTTCAAAACATTGAAACATTTTTTCAAAAGACAAACATCTTTGTATACATTCTTACGAATGAGAATCATTACAAAGATTGCCAAAACGATAGCCTCTTTTCAAAATACTTTCAAAACCACATAAAGCACCATTTCAAACAATTGGAAAAGCAAAGCAAGTGATCTAAACAAGTAACTAAGAGCCCATGGAAAACCATGGATGAAAAGTGTGCTAGTACCTTCCCTTTTCATAACCTACCCCCCAAACTCAAGAAAATATCTCAAAGGTCTTTCCTGTGCTTTTTTACCTTTCCTTTTGGATAAAATAAAAGTCGGTGGTGAATCTTGCTAAAATGAAACATTTGCGACGAAACGCAAAACCTCAAGTCAGTTCTCCCACCGTATCACAGAACTGGCGACTCTGTTGGGGAAATTATAAAAAAAGTGGGGTTACCTTAGGGTTTAAATTACCTTTACATGCTTATCTTGCTTGACTTATTTGCTTTACACTTTGGTTCTATTGTTTGGGTTTGAAGCCTCCACCCGGATTTGGGAAACATTCGTAGGTAAATAGCAATACATTGTGGAAATTATGCGGGGTATACCGACACGGTCTAAGAAATAGCTATGTTAGTGTGACATATTTGTGGGTACCGGTAGCCTTTGAGTCAATCAAAGAGAATACGGGGCCGCTGAGTGATGTCATGAAGCACTAATGAACTTTTAGAACCTTTACTTGACCAACTTGGCCTTTTAGGATGTAGTGAGATGACCGGCTTTGGTGAAGTCCCATGTTGGTAGATACTCGATACTGCATTCATTGAGGGTTGGTTCCTTGGAATATTTTGGTCGCCAGTAAAGAGGCTGAATTGAAACAATGAACAAGGAAACAATCCAGTGATATTGAGCTCCTTAGAACCCGGTTACTATTCCCTAGGACAGGTTGAGCCAACTAAACTTCAAGAGGGTACTTACCTATGAAAACCCATGCAAGCCTAAACTAGGAACTTGTGTGATTTGCTTGTACATATATACTTGTGCATAACATCATGGACATCATGAAGCATCATGTGCATCCACTAACCATTTCAAGGATTTTGGAAATTCATCTTTGTTCCTATTTTGTAGGTTATGGAATCACTTCGCAGGAAAACTATCTAAGTCAACCTTGTAAGAAATACTCCACAACTTAAGGATCTAGCTTCAAGGATTCCTGAGAACTCTCCGTTCACCGAGAGACATGGTCTCCTTCTCAACTTAGTCACTTCCAACACAGAGGAAGACATGATGAAAGTTCTTTTCCAGTTCTTTGATTCTTTGCATCACTGCTTCACATTTCCTGACTACCAGCTTGTGCCCACTTTGGAGGAATTTTCTCAACTCTTGAGGATTCCTATTCTCAATAAACTACCCTTCAATGGTACGGAAAGATATCCAAAGCCAGAAGATATTGCTCAAGCACTACACTTGCAATTATCTGATGTCATAACACATTGGGAAACTAGAAGTGGTGTCAAAGGCTTCTTGGTAAAGTTCTTGTTTGAGAAGGCCCAAGGCTACTGGAATTCCTTGGACTTACAAGCTTTTGAGGAGATTGTAGCTCTTCTCATCTATGGGATGGTATTGTTCCCTAATCTTGACCAACTCATAGACGTGAGTGCTGTCAAAATCTTCATGACTCGCAACCCGGTGCCTACATTGCTTGGGGATATCCTCCACTCTTTTCACACTCGAACAATGAGGAAAAGAGGTGTTCTCATGTGTTGCACTCCTCTACTGGCAAGATGGTTTATTTCTAATATTGTCCAATCAGTCTTGAAGAATGAGCAAGGTTTAAGGTGGTCACAACGATTGATGACTCTTACACATTCAGATGTTCATTGGTGTTCTCGATCCAGAGAAAATGTTATCATCATCGACCGTTGTGGGGAATTCCCTAATGTCTATCTACTTGGCATTAGGGGAGGCATCACCTACAACCCCTGCTTGACTCTGAGACAGTTTGGTTATTCCCGAAGGGATGGCCCACATTATATGCTAATTCCAGACTTGGTTTTTGACTTCGACAACGACGATCAAGGACTTCGACAAAGGTTTGTCCGAGCTTGGAGGATGCCAAACAAGGTAGACAGTAAGACCTTGGGACACAAGAATTCCATCCCTCTTGAGCCTTACCTCAAGTGGGTACGAACCCGCGCCCAAAGTATTATGATGCCTTACCCCTCTGTTTTACCAGTGATTATAGAGCCTGTTATGGAAGGAGAGGTTCCATACACCCTCCTACATCCTGACATGCCAACATCACTCGAAGATTTGCAAAGGAGTTGGATACAGCTCAAGGGAGAAAGTGATACTTTTGAAGCCCAATTCTACGCAAGCGAGAAGAAGGTTTTAGAACTTACTCGGTTACTTCACGAAGAGCAGACTCTCAACACCTACATTGCACCGAAGAGGATGCGCAACGTCTTTTTATCCTAGAATTTTGTACTATTTTTCCCTAGGGGCATTGATGTAAAAAAATTCTATTTTATTAATATAAAGTTTGTTCCTTTTTGTTTAAACACAAATTTGAATTTTCTGAATCCTTGAAAGCATTACATGAATACATATCATTCATCATATGCATAAGCAGGTCTTCACACCAAGTTTGCTCATCTCTCTGCTATTTATTTCAGCAAGATGGATATTGAACAAACGGTCAAAGACTTGCAAGCTCAGAATTCACAATTTCAATAGCTACTCTTGACATTGGATAAGGGGCAGGAGGAGCTCAAGACTCTACTAGAGAAGGAAAAAGAGAAAAAGAAGAAGAAGCGAGTCGGTGTGGTTCTTATGGGCAGAAGGTTTGAAGGATAAGCCAGACGAACTTTGGAATTTCCATCAACCTCTGAGGAAGGAGAGAGAAAAGGTAAAGAGACTGCAGTGCCATCTGAATCTGAAGTTGAAGAAGAGGAAGATGAGGATTACTCCGAACAACAATACCCTCTAGCCGATGACAAATACAAAAACTTGGAAGAGCGTCTAGCTGCCATGGAGATACAGAGAGTACCTGGGATAGACTTTGAGGAGTTGGGGCTGGTATCTGGAATTGTAATCCCTCCTAAGTTTAAAGTGCCTCTTTTTGCTAAGTATGATGGTTTGTCTTGTCCCAAGATGCACCTACGATCTTATGTCAGGAAAATTCAGCCACATTCTTCTGACAAAGACATGTGGGTTCACTTTTTCCAGGATAGTTTGTCGGGGACGCAGCTGGATTGGTTCTACCAGTTGGAGAGGTCTGATGTGCATAATTGGGAAGACTTAGCGGCCGCATTCTATAAACAGTATCAATACAATGCCGACTTGGCGCCAACCCGTACTCAGCTACAGAGTATGGCTATGGCGTCCAATGAGGGCTTCAAAGACTACGCCCAAAAATGGAGGGATTTAACCAGAAGGGTGAAACCACCTTTATCTGAAAGAGAGCTAGTGGACATGTTTTTGGGGACTCTGTCAGGTCCTTTCTTTAATCACTTGATTAGAAGCTCCTCTGCAGGTTTCACTGAGTTGATTCTAACTGGCGAAAGGGTGGAAGCCGGTATTAGAAGCGGGAAAATTCAGAAAGACGCGTCTACCTCTGCTGCTGCAAAAAATCCCTTCACAGGAAAGAAGGAAGTGTCTGCTGTCTATGCTCAGAGAAATCATGGAAGAACCGAACGATGACCAATAGTGGGGGTCGTTATGATTCAAAAGTCTGCAGCAGACCAACCAAGGAACAATCAACCAAGAAATGATCAGCCGAGGAATAACCAGAAAAGGGTGGAGAGGCCTGTAAGGAAATTCACCAAGATAAACATGACTCCTGCTCAAGTCCTACCACATATCTTGAAGTTGAATCTGGACATACTAAAAGAGGCCCCTAAGAACCCTAATACTTCATCTCCGCACTACCATCCGAATGCAGGTCTGCTTACCACTCAGAAAGTCCAGGGCACGACACCAACAATTGTTAGGCTATGAAGAACAAGATTCAAGATCTGATCGACGCAAAGGAAGTTGAATTTGAAGATCCTGAAAAACCTAATCTTATCTCTGCTCCAATGCCAAGGCATGGACACAATGCCAGTGTTGTGGAAGAAGATCTATTTGTTTCTACTGTGGATGAACAGTTAACTCCTCTCTTAACCATCAAGTTGAATCTGTTAAAAGTCGGGGTGTTCCCAGGTTGTGACCAAGATTTCCATGCTTGCCTATCCTCCTCATTTGACTGTCCTCTGTTGAAGAAAGGAATCCAACAACTAATTGAAAACCAAGAAATCTTGTTTGAGAAAGCTCCTGTTTCACCCATTCTAGTTCCAGAAGTTTCAATAATAACCATATACGCCAATCCTTCCAGGGTTCCTAAAAAACCCGTTAGGATTACATCCGCTACTATGACTACTCCGTTGAAGATAACAATGCCTGGGCCAGCCCCTTATAAATCAGATAAAATGGTGCCATGGAACTATGGTGGAGAAATCTACTACCATGGTGTCAAACAGATTGAACAGACTGCCGATGAAGAGAGTTCTGAAGAAGATAATTCTGACATCAGTAACATTGCTGGCACAAGAAAAATTACTCGTAGTGGAAGAATTTTCTCTCCAGAGATTGCGGCACCAAAGGCAGTCTCTGGACCCGTGGCCATCCCGGAGATTACAACTGTACTAGTAATTACACCTGCAAGTGTACCCGCCAACAATGACAATACAATTCCCATCCCTATTTCCGCTACTGAGAAAAAAAGGAAAGAATGTTCAAGAGGAGCTTGTCTTGACGAAGGCTCAATCACTAGTCATTCCTGAGACATCCCAAAAAGAGATGGAAGAGATTCTGAGGATCATTAAGAAAAGTGATTATGATGTTGTTGAACAACTGAGGCAGACCCCCTCCAAAATCTCTATGTTAGCCTTGTTGTTGTGCTCTGAGGCACATGTTAAAGCTTTGATCAAGTTTTTGAAGACAGCGCACGTGCCGCAAGAGACTTCGGCTGATCAATTCCAAGAGTGTGTTGCCAGTCTAACAGCCAATAATGGCTTGGGTTTCTCCGATGCCGACTTGACCTCCAAAGGGAGAAAACATAACGACGCACTATATGTCTCAGTGGAGTGTAGGGGAACCACCTTAGCCCATGTTTTGGTTGATACTGGATTATCTCTAAATGTCTTGCCGAAGAAAGCCTTGGATAGATTGGACTGTGAAGGCCTAACCCTGAAACCCAGTAATATCATTGTGAGAGCATTTGATGGCTCTAAAAGGATGGTCCATGGAGAGGTGGACATCCCGATCAAGGTGGGTACCTAGACGTTCAATTCAACATTCTACGTGATGGACATCCGTGCTTCCTACTCTTGCCTGTTGGGACGCCCCTGGATTCATAATGCCGGAGTTGTCACCTCCACCTTGCATCAAATGCTCAAGTACCCCGTCCAAGGGAAAATTATAACTGTCCATGGGGAAGAGGAATATATGATTAGTCATCTGAATTCCTTCCGTTATGTGGAGTTAGATGGCGAATTCATAGAGACCCCTTTCCAACACTTTGAAGAAGTTTATGAAGAAATAGCGGCAACTAAAGCAGTGTCCTCGGCTCCTGTGATCACAAGACCTGTACCTCGGATGTCTTCTCTAAAAGATGCAAGGGCAGTAGTGGAAGAAGGAAGATCCATTATTTGGGGGCTACTTCCCGACTTTCCTTTCAAATCAGACAAGTTTGGCCTGGGATTTACCTTGACTACTCAGAAGGCCGTGCGCCGCTCCCGTGACGGAGAGCCACCTATGAAGATCAGCCACCAAGGGGTTAATGCACTAGAGGACAGTGAAGAAGATGGCAGCTTGGAAGACTGGATTTTCCCTACTGTTGGTGGAAGACTGTGCAACTGGGAAGCAAAAGACTTTGTTCCGATTACTTTTATACCGCAGTAATTTATCTTTTCCATTTCTGTTGGATCTGTAATAATTCACAAACAATTCGTACTTTTTCAAACCTTGTGTCTTACCTGAGGCACATAGGTCCATTTGTAAGAGTTCCTATTTCATTTTCATATGTCATTTTAATGAATCATGAACGCTTTTCATATTTAAAACTTTTGTGTTCATTGTCTTTCTTTTACATTTTGTTGTTTTAAGATGGCTATACCCTTACACACACCCACACTCACAAATGCAGGTACCCTTCCACTCCGGAACCCATGGGTAACGATACTGCTATAGCCTTCAGTGACTCTGAAGATATGATCTACCAAGCCGAATACAAAGGTGAGGAAGATTGTGAGGTGCCAGGGGAATTGGCTAGACTTCTACAACAAGAGGAAAGAACAATTTTGCCTCATGAGGAGCTGTTAGACACAATCAACTTAGGCACTGATGAAGACAAGAAGGAAATCAGAGTGGATTCCAACCTAGAGCCAAGTGTCAAAGAGCGCTTAATTCATTTGTTGCATGAATATGTTGAGATCTTTTCCTGGTCATACGAAGACATGCCGGGACTCGATATAGACATTGTGGTACACCGTCTACCCACAAGAGAAGACTGTCCAGCAGTTAAACAGAAAGTCCGCCGCATGAGGCCCGACATGTCCAAGAAGATCAAAGCATAAGTTATGAAGCAGTTCAATGTTGGATTTATGGATGTTAATTCCTATCCATAATGGGTTGCTAACATTGTGCCCGTGCCTAAGAAGGACGGAAAAGTGAGAATGTGCGTGGATTATAGAGATTTAAACAGGGCTAGCCCTAAATATGACTTTCCACTTCCGCACATTGACATCTTAGTTGACAACACAACTCAGCACAAAGTATTTTCTTTCATGGACGGATTCTCGGGCTATAACCAGATCAAAATGGCACCCGAGGACATGCAGAAAACTACATTTGTTACACAGTGGGGTACGTTCTGCTACAAAGTGATGCCATTCAAACTGAAGAACATCGGGGAAAACTATCAACGCGCCATGGTAGCTTTGTTTCATGACATGATACATCATGATATAGAGGTCTACATAGATGATATGATAGCCCGATCACAAACTGAAGAAGAACACCTTGATCACTTGCAAAAGTTGTTTGTCAGGTTGAAGGAGTACAAGCTCAGATTGAATCCAAACAAGTGCACATTCGGAGTCCGATCCGATAAACTTCTAAGTTTCATCGTCAGCAACAAAGTCATCGAGGTTGATCCTGCTAAAGTCAAAGCTATACAAGAAATGCCTGCTCCTCGCACTGAGAAGGAGGTCATAGGTTTCTTAGGACGCCTAAACTACATTGCTAGGTTCATTTCTCACCTAACATCTACTTGTGAACCAATCTTCAAGTTGTTGAAGAAGGATCAGGTAGTTCAATGGAATGATGACTGTCAAGTTGCTTTCGATAAAATCAAGGAGTATTTTCTAGAACCTCCTATCTTGATGCCACCCATTGAAGGAAGACCGCTAATCATGTATTTGGCCGTCCTAGAGAATTCAATAGGGTGCGTACTAGGGAAGCATGACGAGTCTGGCCGAAAAGAGCATGCCATTTATTACCTTAGCAAAAAGTTTACCGACTGTGAAACCAGATATTCACTGCTCGAGAAAACTTGCTGCACTTTAGTATGGGCTGCTCGCCGGCTAAAGCAGTACATGTTGACTCATACCACTTTGCTGATATCTAAGATGGATCTGATAAAGTACATCTTTGAGAAGCCTGCTTTGTCTGGAAGAATAGCTAGATGGCAGATGATCCTTACGGAATACAATATACAGTACACAACCCAAAAAGCTATAAAGGGGAGTGTGTTAGTTGACCATCTGGCCCATCAAGCTGTCGAAGATTACCAATCCATGAGGTTCGACTTCCCTGACGAAGACATCATGACATTGGACAAAATTGAAGATCTCAGACCATATTACAGACCTGAACAAGGATCCTGATGGACCATTTACTTTGATGGGGCCTCCAATGCACTTGGCAACGGTATCAGCACGGTACTCATCTCCCTAGAAGGTTGCCATACTCCTTTCACCGCCAGACTTTGCTTCAACTGTACGAACAACATGGCAGAGTATGAAGCTTGCATCCTTGGACTCAAGGCTGCCATAGACTTGGGAATCAAATCCTTAGTTGTGTTTGGGGACTCAGCTTTGGTCATCAGTCAGATAAAAGGAGAGTGGGACACTAAGCATCCAAACCTCATCCCTTACAAAGAACATGTCTTGACATTGTTACCACATTTCGAGCAGATTACCTTCGAGCACTTCCCGCGAGAAGAAAATCAGCTAGCAGATGCTCTAGTTACAATGTCATCCATGTTTAAACTTAACTGGGATAATGAGGCTCCCCAAATCACAATTGAACAGATGGACGAACCTGCACATTGTCACGAGATTAATACCGAAGAAGTAGTGGACCAACCATGGTTTCATGAAGTCAAAAGTGAAGAAGTGAAAAACACAAGAAGGGGGGTTGAATTGTAAAAACTTGAAATCAATTGCAGTCAACACAATATTTTTATCCTGGTTCGTTTGATCTCAAACTACTCCAGTCCACCTGTCAAGGTGATTTCGCCTCTCTCCAACGAGGTCTTAATCCACTATATTCAACTGAATATTACAATCTGCTTTAACAACTGCTAAAGCCTTCTTGAGTCAAACCACAAACCGGTTTCTCAAGGAAATACTTTCTTACAAAGAATTGAAGTCTAGGTGTGTGAATGTTTTCTACAAAAACTGTTTATCACAACTGTGATACTACACAATTTAAGCTTATGAGAACTGAAGTGCTAAAATAATTGAGTAAAGAATTGAGAGCTTTTAGCAAACTGAGAGTGAGGAATATGATGAATAGCTTTAGGCGTGTAGAAGGTTGTAGAGCATTAGCCAATTCAATCTTCATTGACTTGTTTATATAGCATTGGAAATAAGGTACGTTGGAGTAGTAATTCCGTTTCAATGCCAATAACATTCTTTCCTTATTAAGCAGATCTTGTCTGGAATGATGTCGTTGGTAATAAATCATCTTGAATGCGCAGTACCGTTGCCACTTAAACGTGTTCTGGCTTTGGCTCATTCTGACGCTGCTTAGGTGCTGATGAACTGTTGTTTTCTAGATCAGAGTTCAGATGGTTAAGCGCAGATCTGTTCATCAAGCTTCAGCATAAGCACAAGTTGATCTTCTGATTCTGGCATCTGATATAATATCTTCTGATGCTGATGTTGATATCTCATCTTCTGATGCTGATGATGATGTTCTCTTGCTGATACCCATCAGAGTTTCTGTAAAACAGAATGTAATTTTTTAGGCAGCATATATGTCTTTACATGAATCATACAATTAATATATCTTAGCATTTTGTTATCATCAAAACTTAAACTTAGGGTAGTAGATTCAAACTTTGTTCTAACAATCTCCCCCTTTTTGATGATGACAAAAACTAGATATTTTTTAAATTGAAAATTAACGTGAAAAGTATCAGAGATAACCAAATGGTAAATTGTATCAGAATTAAATAGGAAGTTATCAAAGATAAGGGATAAAGAGATATCAGAGTTTAGATTGGAGATACTCCCCCTGAATTTATTACTTCCTTTTTTAATTCCAAGAGTTCTTCAGGATCAAATCTTTATTGACTTTCTTTGAACATCAGAATATCAGAGCTTCAGATCAGAGTATCAGAGCTTCAGTGTATCAGAGATGATTAACTTCTTGTACCTGTAGACTTATGCAAAAACAGAAAACATTCAAGTATATCAGAGTGTTAGAATGTTTGAGACTTGTTGTCTCAGTAATCCGTTATTGAAAAATATCATTCTTGTTCTCCCCCTTTTTGTCAGCAATCAAAAAGTGTAAGTAATATAAGCTAAAACGATCAGAGCAGAAAAACTTGTTATATTAAATTCAGAGCCAGACAAACAGTACAGATGATATGCAAAGAAAACAATGAAAATATCATGAATGAAAATCTAAGGTTGGGGTGGAAGGCGTGTGAACGGAGTCTCGAGCATTGTCTTAATCTGATCAGCAATTTCATTCTGCTTGTGCACCATGCTGACTACTGTATCAATCTTGTTGTCTTGCACATCCATCCTTTCCTTCATCTTCTGATCATTCTCATCCATTCTTTGCTGCAGACGAATATCATTCTGCTTCAGCTCTTCCAGAGTCTGCCTGTCCAAGGCAGCTTGAGAAACGTCAGAAGCAGGATACTTCTGAGAGCTTTCTGCAACATCTTCAGCTTGACTAACCTCTTCAGCTTGAATAGTTTGACCTTCTGCTGGCTGAACTTTTGAAGTTGGACGCTTCTCAGACCATGGCTCACTATCCAAAAAGAGAACTCCGTCCTTTGGCAGCTGACTTTCAACTTCCTTCAGCAGTTTGCTGAAGTTCTGTTGTGCCTGTTCATAATTGATGTCTTATAGCTTGAGGGCTTCAGCGCGTACCCACTTTCTGAATTGAGTCCATAGATGGTATGAAGCGGCAGGGTCAATCATTCCAGGACAAACCTGCTTTAGAGAAGCAATCCAATTCTGCAAGCCTGTTTCAAAATTCAAAATGCCAGCACCAACATCTAGTTGTTTGGGTTTGGGGATGGATATTTTGTGTTTAAGGTCAGCAAGACGATTAAGGCTTGTTAAATCAATAAAGGTCCTGCTATGGTCTTCAGTATTTTGTTTGGGAGATGGAGTGGGAGAATCAGAAATGATTATTGGACTGTGTGGAGTATTTGGAGGGGTAGTTTCTGGAGAGGATGGCAGTTGGGCCATGTTTACAATTGTACCACATGGCAGCTGAATTGCCAAGGGTTGTGGCTCAGAGGATTGAGGAGAATGAGGTTCAGGAGTTTGATTTTCAGGTGATGGAGTTTCAGAGTGTTGAAACTCAGGGTGTGGAGGTGATGGTTGAGGTAAAAGTGGATGAAGTTCTGGTTGAGGAGAGGGAGGTGGAATTTCTAGTTGTGGAGAAGGAGGTGGAATTTCTGGTTGTTCTGGTATGGGTGAGAGCGTATGTTCTGGTTGAGGAGAGTGGGCAATTTCTGGTTGAGTGTTTGGATTTTCTGAGAGGGGAGCGGAAGCACGTTGATCAATTTCAGACAGAACTTTGTCAAGTTCTGATTCTGTTGATGTTGTGGGTTTTGGATTTTGGGATTTGGTGCGGGATCTCCTGAGAGTCAGTGACTCAGAAGGGTCAGCCTCTGGTTCGGTTTCATCAATGGTTGGTATGGGGATTGGAAGTTCAAATGAAGCTGGGGTTGGGATTGATGTTGGAATAGCAGAAGAATTTAAAACATTAGCAGCAGATAGATTACCTCTCTTCTTAGGGGTCTGCTGGGATGGTCCTTCTGAAGTGGCCTTTCTTTTCTTCGTCTTCTTCATAGTAACTTCTGGATTTTGCTGGTGCAGATCTTTGATGTTCAGAGTGGGATCTGTGCCATCAGCCTTGCAAGCGTCCAAGTATCTGAGAATAATGACTGGTTTAGAGTCAATCTCAGAAAATATTGGAAAGTCGTCCAGAGGGACTCTTCTGCTGGTGATGTCATCCAGAGGAGTGACGCTGGGCTCCTTTCTGATATTCTCTATTAGTTTCATTTTCTTCAGATTCTTGGCGTTCAGAGGCTTGCCAACAGTAGGTTCAATAGAACTTAATTCCTGAGCTTCTGTAAGGTGTTCTATCAGCCTATTCTCAGTCAGAATATCTGATATTAACCTGCCAAAGGGTATCCAATCCCTTTTTGTCCTTTCTTCTTCCCTTGTCTCCTTGACGCTGGTCCTGAGGTGATTAAACAGAAGATGAGCCAAGTTAATCTTTACCTTCTGATTAATAAAATAGATCAGAAATTGTTGATCTATGTTTATATAATCAGGGGAGCTTGTGGGCTTCCTGTGATTGAAGCACCCCAGAATAATCTTCGCCCATATTCTGTGCTGATCCTTTAAGTCTCTGATTTTGCTGCTGGGAAGTCAGAATATCTGATATTAACCTGCCAAAGGGTATCCAGTCCCTTTTTGTCCTTTCTTCTTCCCTTGTCTCCTTGACACTGGTCCTGAGGTGATTAAACAGAAGATGAGCCAAGTTAATCTTTACCTTCTGATTAATAAAATAGATTAGAAACTGCTGATCTATGTTTATATAATCAGGGGAGCTTGTGGGCTTCCTGTGATTGAAGCACCCCAGAATAATCTTCGCCCATATTCTGTGCTGATCCTTTAAGTCTCTGATTTTGCTGATGGGAACCCCATGGGTGAATATTTCTCTTGCAATGACACCAGCATCAGAGCATCTTTCTGCCATGTCGATACAGCGGATACCACCACCATTATATCCAATCAATCTTGCAATGTGATCCTCAGTGATCACAATCTTCTTTCCCATTATGTAGGAAGTAACTTGATGTGTTGATGAAGACGCATGAATCCAGAATTCCTTGACCAATACTGGAAACGTTGGACCCACCAACCTATCAAAATATCTCTCCCATCCTTGTGCCCTAACTTCTTCTATCAAATCGAATCCATTTTCTTTCAGACTGGAGAAATCAACAATTAGTTTAGACAGCACTTCCAAATTCTTCACTGGTGTAAGGAGTGTTCTGAAGGGAACTTGGTATTGTTCAGATGAAGCCTCCTTCTGAGAACCTGCAGAAACATTGCTAGAGGTTGCCATGTTCACACTTAGGGTTTTTTGAGAAACAGTTTTGAGAAAAAGGGTTTCTTTTGAGAAGGATGATTACACAAGTAAAAATGCAGAAAATCTTTGGATGATTGTAAGAAACGGTAAAAGTTTAATGAATGATGTTAATGTGCTTAAATAGATTTCAAAATGATTTTTTGAAAATGTAAACGGTTTTAAGAAAGAGAATTATTTCATGATTACATTTAAAACATGATTACGTGCATTTAATGCTTGCTGATTTTGGGGGATTTGAGAAAGATACTTGAAACGGTTACCAGACACGTGTCTCAATGCACCCAATCAGCGTTTTGCCTTCTCAGAAGCGTGCACGCGTGTTCTGCTTCAGAGATTTGCTGATGATTGGATGACACTTGTTTGATTTAGTGAGCAGCACGTCTATCCTTGAGTTGAGACGCTCAGAGCTTTAAGAATAGAATCTGATACAATCTGCATGTCTATCTTTCTGAAAGGAGATTGATCAGAAGTTCACAGTAAAAAGTAAAACATATTCTGAGGGTTAATATATAAAATTAAAACATTTTCACTCTGGGCAGAGTTTTATGCTGAGATGTTTCAGAATGAAATTGAACCTATCTTCAGAAAGAGGTTTAGTGAAGATATCAGCCCATTGATGGTCTGTATCAATAAATTTTAAGTTCAAAGTTCCTTTCTGAATATAGTCCCTAATGAAGTGATGTTTTATTTCTATATGCTTAGCCCTAGAATGCAAAATAGGATTTTTACTTAAGCAAATGGCAGAAGTATTGTCACAGTATAGGGATGTTATTCTTAAAAATCTGGAAGTCTTCAAGCTGACTTTTCATCCAGAGCATTTGTGTGCTACATCCTGTTGCTGCTATGTACTCAGCTTCTGCTGTTGATAGCGCAATTGTGGATTACCTTTTGCTGGACCAAGAGATCAGATTTTCTCCCAGAAATTGGCAGCTTCCAGAAGTACTTTTACGCTCTACTCTGTCTCCAGCAAAGTCAGCATCGCAGTAGCCTACTAAGCTGTAATCACTAGATTTTCTATAAAATAAACCCAGATTAGTAGTACCTTTCAGATACTTGAAAATTCGCTTAACAGCTGTTAAGTGAGATTCTCTAGGATCTGATTGGAATCTAGCACAAATACATACGCTGAATAAGATAGCAGGCCTTGAAGCTGTCAGATAGAGGAGAGAACCAATCATACCTCTGTAGACCTTCTGTTCTACCTTTTTGCTTACCTCTTCTCTTTCCAGAATGCACGTGGGATGCATTGGAATCTTTGATGGCTTACATTCTGAGAGGTCAAATTTCTTCAGAAGTTCTTTGACATATTTGCTCTGATGAATGTAAGTTCCCTCTGGGTTTTGATTGATCTGAATTCCCAGAAAGAATTTCAGTTCTCCCATGAGGCTCATCTCAAATTATGCCTGCATACACTTGGCAAATTTTCTTCCAAGAGAAGGATTAGTAGATCCAAAAATAATATCATCAACATAAATTTGATAGACTAAGATGTCATTCTTAACCGACTTACAGAATAAGGTAGTGTCCACCTTCCCTCTGGTGAATTCGTTTTCTAACAGAAAGTTACTTAGTCTTTCATACCAAGCTCTGGGAGCTTGTTTCAGACCATATAGTGACTTCTTTAGTTTGAAAACATATTCTGGGTTTTTTGTACTTTCAAAACCATGGGGTTGGTGCACATAAACCTCTTCTTCTATATAACCATTTAAGAATGCACTCTTGACATCCATCTGATACAGAGTGATGCCTTTATTAACAGCAAATGAAATTAAAAGTCTGATAGATTCTAACCTGGCGACTGGAGCAAAGGTTTCTGTATAGTCTATCCCCTCTTGCTGACTATAACCTTGTGCTACCAGTCGTGCTTTGTTTCTGATAACTTCACCTTGTTCGTTCAGCTTGTTTCTGAACACCCATCTTGTTCCAATGACGTTGAATCCTTTTGGTATGGGAACAAGATCCCATACGTCATTTCTGGTGAATTGATTCAGCTCTTCTTGCATTGCTAGAATCCAGTCGTTGTCCAGAAGTGCTTCATCAATAGAAGAAGGTTCAATCAGAGACACAAGTCCCATGAGGGATTCTTCAGAGTTTCTGAAGCTGGCTTTTGTTCTGATTGGATCTTCCTTTCTTCCTAAGATAGTTTCTTCTGGGTGATCCAAGCTGCTTCTGGGTAGTCTCTTCTGAGGTTGATCAGCAGCTGTTGTAGGATTGCTAGCAGTGCTCCTTTCAGATGTTGAAGGATTGTCTTTGTTGAGAGCTTCTGATGACTTGTCTTCAGAACCTGTAAATTCAATTTCCATACCTACAAAAACTTCATTCTGCTTTGACTTTTCAGAGTCAAGCTTATCATCAAAACGAACACTGATTGATTCTTCCACAATCTGTGTTTCTGTATTGTATACTCTGTACCCTCTTGAGCGTTCAGAGTATCCTAACATAATACACTTCTGTGCTTTGGAGTCAAACTTGTTCAAATAATTTTTTGTATTTAAAATAAAACAAGTACATCCAAATGGATGAAAATATGAAATGTTGGGCTTTCTGTTCTTCCACAATTCATATGGAGTCTTTTCCAGAATAGGTCTTATTGAGATTCTATTCTGAATGTAGCACGTTGTGTTTATTGCCTCTTCCCAGAAGATCTTAGCAACGTTTGTCTCATTGATCATGGTTCTGGCCATTTCTTGCAATGTTCTGTTCTTTCGTTCTACAACTCCATTTTGTTGGGGAGTTCTAGGACAAGAGAAATCATGCAGAATGCCTCTGTCATTAAAGAATGACTCAAAATCTTTGTTTTCAAACTCTCCACCATGATCACTTCTGACTTTAATGATTCTAAGATCCTTTTCATTCTGAACTTGGTTATAGAAGGTAACAAACACAGAGTGTGACTCGTCCTTGTGTCTTAAGAACTTTACCCATGTCCATCTGCTATAGTCATCTACGATTACTAACCCATACTTCTTGCCACTGACTGAAGCAGTTTTAACTGGTCCAAATAAGTCAATGTGCAGAAGTTCTAATGGCTTAGAGGTAGAAACAACATTTTTAGGTTTGAAAGAAGGTTTTGCAAACTTGCCTTTCTGACATGCTTCACACAGAGCATCTGAATTGAACTTCAGATTAGGAAGTCCTCTGACTAGATTGAGTTTGTTAATCTGAGATATTCTTCTCATACTAACATGCCCCAATCTTCTGTGCCAGATCCACTGCTCGTTGTTAACAGACAGAAGACACTTTACATTCTGACTTTTCAGTTCAGAAAGTTTGATTTTATAGATGTTGTTTTTCCTCTTTCCATTAAATAGGATAGTCCCATCTTTCTGACTAACAGCTTTACATGATTTTTGATTAAAGATTATATCATAACCGTTATCACTTAATTGACTTATGGATAACAGATTATGCATTAATCCATCTACTAGCAGAACATTATTTATAGAGGGAAGATTTCCATTACCTACAGTTCCAGAGCCAATGATCTTTCCCCTCTGATTGCCTTCAAAGCCAACGTGACCTCCAGGCTTAAGTTCCAGGCTTTGGAACATATGCCTTCTTCCCGTCATGTGTCGCAAGCAGCCAGAGTCCAGGTACCATGACTGGTGTTTCTGATTTGCTGCTAAAGGTATCTGCAACATGTATTATTTTATCCTTAGGTACCCAGATTTTCTTGGGTCCTGATTTGTTAGATTTACCAAAACTCTGGTTGAATTTTGGTTTCACAGAATACTTACTGCTAGTGTATTTAATATCATGTGTGTGACCATACACAAAATGTGAGTTCAGAGGAGTGTGTTTAATGGTTAAATCCATGGCATTCTTTGGTGTAGGAACCTTACCTTGGTATCCTATTCCCTTTCTGCCGTTTCTGCTAACTCCATAGATCATTGAAGCCATTTTGCTTCTATCTATGCTTTTAGCAAGGAACTTCTGGAAACTATGATCATACTCCTTGATGATCTCATCAGCGCTGCTGGGAGTTTCAGAAATTGGTTCCTTCTGAGAGTTTTGTAAAACATTTTCTAATTTTGAAATTTTATTTCTCAGCTCAGAATTTTCCAATTTAAGACTCTCAGTCTTATCAGAGTCAGATTCAAGATTCTTTTTCAGGTTTCTGAATTTAACTCTAATCTGCTGGTACCTTTCCAGAATTTCGTTAAGGCTTTCAGCAAGTTCAGCCTTAGTAAAATTAATTGCAAAGTCAGGAAATACCTCTTCAGTATCTGATTCTGAGTCTGATTCAGAAGCTTCACTGTCTTCTGAAATGTTGGCCATGAGAGCTATGTTTGCTCTCTCATCATCTGATTCTGAGTCAGCTTCAGACGAGTCAGAGTCATCCCATGTAGCCATGAGACTTTTCTTCTTTTCTCTTCCAAACTTCTTTTTGGGCTTTTCCCTCTGAAGCTTTGGGCAGTCACTCTTGTAGTGTCCTTGCTCATTGCACTCATAGCAGATGATGTCCTTGGTGTTTGGATTTCTTCTTCCTGAGGAGCCTTCAGATCTTCTGTATCCAGAGGAAGAATCTGTCCTTCTGTATCTGGAAGAAGACTCATTCTGATCAGATCTTCTGGGATTCCTGAACTTCCTTTGCCTCTGCTTCCATAGTTGGTTCACTCTTCTGGAGAGGAGGGAAAGTTTGTCTTCTTCTGATGAGGATCCATCAGATGTTTCTTCAACTTCCTGCAAAACTTTAGACTCTGATTTTTTGTTAGATTTTAATGCTAAAGGCTTACCTTGCTTCTGAGGTTCATCAGCTTCCAGCTCTATCTCATGACTTCTGAGGGAGCTAATAAGTTCCTCCAGAGAAATTTTGTTGAGATCTTTAGCTAGCTTCAGCGCTGTAGCCATTGGCCTCCACTGCTTTGGCAAGCTTCTGATGATCTTCTTGACATGATCAGCAGTAGAGTATCCTTTGTCCAGAACCTTGAGACCAGCCACCAGAATTTGGAATCTTGAGAACATTGTTTCAATGGATTCACTTTCTTCCATTTTGAATGCCTCATACTTCTGAATGAGCGCAAGAGCTTTAGTTTCTTTGACCTGAACGTTGCCTTCATGCGTCATTCTGAGTGAGTCAAACATGTTATTTGTTGTATCTTTGTTAGAGATCTTTTCATATTCAGCGTAAGAGATGGCGCTGAGAAGGATGGTTCTGGCCTTGTGGTGATTTTTGAAGTCACGCTTTTGTTGGTCAGACATTGCTTTCCTGTCAATCTTCTGACCTCTTGCATTCACTGGGTGCGTGTATCCATCTATCACCATGTCCCACAGATCAACATCATGTGCCAGAAAGAAGCTTTCAATTCTGTCTTTCCAGTAATCAAAATTTTCTCCATCAAAGACTGGAGGTTTTCCGCTGAATCTGTCTATGTCTTCATTGTTGTCATTGCTGGTGTGTTGATATGTTCCTGCCATTGTGTTTTTCTGACGCTGGATCTTGTACTGACACGGTTAAGTGTTTTAGCTCAGAACCAGGCGCTCTGATGCCAATTGAAGAAGTGAAAAACACAAGAAGGGGGTTGAATTGTAAAAACTTGAAATCAATTGCAGTCAACACAGTATTTTTATCCTGGTTCGTTTGATCTCAAACTACTCCAGTCCACCCGTCAAGGTGATTTCGCCTCTCTCCAATGAGGTCTTAATCCACTATATTCAACTGAATATTACAATCTGCTTTAACAACTGTTAAAGCCTTCTTGAGTCAAACCACAAACCGGTTTCTCAAGGAAATACTTTCTTACAAAGAATTGAAGTCTAGGTGTGTGAATGTTTTCTACAAAAACTGTTTATCACAATTGTGATACTACACAATTTAAGCTTATGAGAACTGGAGTGCTAAAATAATTGAGTAAAGAATTGAGAGCTTTTAGCAAACTGAGAGTGAGGAATATGATGAATAGCTTTAGGCGTGTAGAAGGTTGTAGAGCATTATCCAATTCAATCTTCATTGACTTGTTTATATAGCATTGGAAATAAGGTACGTTGGAGTAGTAATTCCGTTTCAATGCCAATAACATTCTTTCCTTATTAAGGAGATCTTGTCTGGAATGATGCTGTTGGTAATAAATCATCTTGAATGCGCATTACCGTTGCCACTTAAACATGTTCTGGCTTTGGCTCATTCTGACGCTGCTTAGGTGCTGATGAACTGTTGTTTTCTAGATCAGAGTTCAGATGGTTAAGCGCAGATCTGTTCATCAAGCTTCAGCATAAGCATAAGTTGATCTTCTGATTCTGGCATCTGATATAACATCTTCTGATGTTGATGTTGATATCTCATCTTCTGATGCTTATGATGATGTTCTCTTGCTGATACCCATCAGAGTTTCTGTAATACAGAATGTAATTTTTTAGGCAGCATATATGTCTTTACATGAATCATACAATTAATATATCTTAGCATTTTGTTATCATCAAAACTTAAACTTAGGGTAGTAGATTCAAACTTTGTTCTAACAAAAAGGTATCTCGAGGCCCAAGAATACCCTGAAGGAGCTACAGTCAATGACAAAAAAATTATTAAGGAGATTCTCAGCTAAGTTCTTCCTAAGTAATGGTATCCTGTACAAGCGCAATCATGATTCTATTCTGCTCCGTTGTGCGGACAAGATTGAAGCTAGAAGAATTATGGCTGAATTGCATGAAGGTACATTTGGCACTCACTATAGCGTGCATATGATGGCTAAGAAGATTCTACGTGCAGGCTATTACTGGTCTACCATGGAAGCTGACTGCTATCAACATTCCCGTACCTGCCACAAATGTCAAATCTATGCGGATAAGGTACACGTGCCCCTGGTTCCTCTAAATGTCTTAACAGCTCCTTGGCCATTCGCTATGTGGGGAATCGACATGATTGGAGAGATCAAGCCTACAACATCCAATGGACACCGCTTCATTATGGTGGCCATTGATTACTTCACCAAATGGGTCGAAGCAGCGTCCTTTGCATCCGTTACTAAGAATGTGGTTGCCCGCTTCATCAAGCAGAACCTTATTTGCCGGTACGGTACCCCTGAAAGGATCATCATTGACAATGGTACAAACCTTGACAATATTATGATCACCGCCCTGTGTGAGCAGTTCAAGATTCAACATCACAATTCATCTCCCTATCGGCCAAAGATGAACGGTGTTGTCGAAGCTACGAATAAAAACATCAAGAAGATCATACAAAAGATGACAGTCACCTACAAAGACTGGCATGAAATGCTACCGTTTGCTCTCCACGGGTAACGTACCACGGCTCGCACATCAACTGGGGCAACACCCTATTCTTTGGTATACGGCATGGAGGCTGTTTTACCTATCGAGGTTCAGATTCCCTCCTTGAGAATCATGAAGGATGCTAGTTTGAGTGAAGACGATTGGATTCAGACCTGGCTTGATCAACTTAACTTGATTGATGAAAAGAGGCTTACTACTGTTTGCCATGGTCAGACGTATCAAAAACGAATGATCAAGGCTTTCAACAAGAAAGTTAGATGCCAGGTATATCAAGTTGGAGATCTGGTAATCAAGCGGATCATCTTGCCGCAAAGTGATCCCAGGGGAAAATGGACTCCTACCTATGAAGGACCATTTGTGATCAAGAACATATTTTCTGGTGGGGAAATGATCTTAACCACCATGGACGGCAACGACATGTCGCACCCTGCGAACGCAGACATAGTCAAAAGATGCTACGCATAAATGACCCGCTAGGTTGACACACCTATGGAAAAAAAAAGCGCATCCCGGTGAATCGAAAACCCGAAAGGGCGATTCAGGCAAAAATTAGGGATAAACAAAAAAAATCTGTACACCCGGCAAGTTTAAAACCCGAAAGGGTGACTTGGGCAAAAACGGGTTTCCCGGTGGATCAAAAACCCGAAAGGGCGGTCCAGGAAAAAGTTAGGGAATTAAAGCGTATGACTATGTCTCGTCGGATCACTTTAAGGATAATCTCTTCACAGATAAATCTGGAGCTTATGATCAATCCAATCATCTTCGGACGAAGCAACGAATGGACAAGATATTCAGAGTTACGAAGGCTATAGCAGAATGGGAACCCCATGGGATTTTTTACACATAGCTATCTTTCTTTGTATAAAATTTTTCTCAATTTTTACGACACCATCCTCTTACTAGGATTCCTGTCTCCTTTGTACAAAACACTTATTCAAAGTTAATAAGAAGATACCTCTTTAAAGTACAGAAAACTATTTGCCTTTTTTTCTTTTTACACTTGTGTTTTATTTGCAAAAACGTTCAATGATTCATTAATGAACATATGCATTTGAACATAATTACTGTTTACAAATAGACATAAGTGAATAGAACAATTACTGATAGGTTGAGAGGATAGGAAAACGTCTTTTGGCTATTCCATGAGCAATCCCTACAGTACATCATCTAGATCCCCAACGGAGCTAAATTTCAAAATCCCCATCATGGTTAAAACTTCCAAACTCCCAATCCCCGGCGGAGCCAAAACTTTGAACCACATATCCCCAGTGGATCTGAAACCTTCATTCCCCAACGGAGTCAAATTTCCAACTACCAATCCACAGCGGAAACCATCCAGTTTCTTCAAATTCCCCAGCAAGTTGTATTGAAGTCTAAATCAACCAGATAACTGTCAACTTTTGTCTCTCCCCAACCTAGGTTGATTCCCTAGTAGAGTGACAGACGACCCAAACTCCTGAACTTACTCCCCAGCAGTAAACCTTCTTCCCCAGAGTTTTGTTATTCCCCAATGAAGTCGTCGGAATGAAGATTCTCACTCTTAACTCCCTGCAGAAGTCATCAGAGTTTTCTATATTCCTAGCAGAACAAGGATTCCCTCTGTGTAATCCCCAATAGATGTCATTAAAGTTCTCTGGATTCCCCAAGAAGATTATTCAAGCAGTTTGGCATTACTCTCACAACAGAATTTTTGCCAAACACTCATACTTCAAGACATGAAGGATCCTCATATCCCCGCAGAAGTTGTCAAGGATTTTTAATCCCCAACAGTCGCCAAGGATTTCTCATCCTCAGCAATTAAAGATTTTGAATCTCCAGCAGCGGTCAAAGATTTATTTTCCCCGGCAGCAGTCAGGGAGTTATTATCCCCAGTCGCCAAAGATTTTCTTATCCCCAGCTATCAAGGATTTATTTTCCTCAACAATACAGCTAATCAGCTTACATGCGCATACATTACATTCATAATCATAAACATCGATAAAGCACATTTATTGCATCATACATTTCATGCAACATAACTCTGTATTTCAGCTAACATTTTACCCTTTTCAGGATAATATTAATAGCCATCTTTAACAATGTTCAATGTTTCCTGATACAGTACAGATACGCTCCAGACAAGGATGCCATTCTGATATTCATTCAGATCTCAACTTCAGATACAGTAAAGATACACTCCAGACATGGAAGTCATTCTATTACTCATTCAGAATTCAAAGTCAAGATACAGTACAGATACACTCCAGACACAGAAGTCATTCTGCTACTTATTCAGATTCTGGTCCAGATACACCCCAGACACGGTTGCCATTCTGTCACTTATTCTGACTTTTTCCCCAGCTCAGACACGCTCCAGACGCGGATGCCATTCTATCGCTTATTCAGATTTCAAATACAATACAGATCCACTCCAAACATGGAAGTCATTCTGTTATTCATTTAAGATTCAAATACAGTTACAGCTCGGATACGCTCCATACACGGCTGCCATTCCATTGCTCATACAGACTCAGTCTCTAGATACAGTTCAGATACGTTCCAAATACGGACACCATTCTGATACTCATTCTTTTGACTTACAACTTGCAGTTCAACAAACATTCTTGGATGGCATCTTTATGCCCATCTCCAACAAGGTTCTATTATCTCTCCAAATGGCATCTTTAAGCCCATTTCCTCAACTACACTTTGACGAGTGCAAATTTACGGGCACTCTGGTGTCCAATCATCTTTTACCTTCGAGTCACGAACGACAGATTCTCTAATCTAACTCTTCAGGTTCAAGAAGATTGAACAGGGGCAGCTGTTGTACCCAAAAATTTTCCCTCTCATTTTATCAAGATTCTCCTCACAAGACTTCTTGGACTCTAGACCAGATTAGGGCTTGTTCAGCTCAAGACATCTCCTTGCACTGATAACCTGAAATTAGGGTTTGAGTTTGCACAAGGATTTTTGGATCATCAATGCTTCATGTGACTTTCATACACCATCTTGGACCCCTAAGATTGTTCATATCAAGTTTCAAGCCTTGAATCACCTTTTTGCCCAGTCAATTGGATAATTGACCTAAAAATCAATTGTATTGGGGAAAAAGTCAATTGTGGCCAATTTACAGTCAAACTTCATAATTTTTTATCCAAAACAACATTTTAGGCTCATATGTACCATTTGATCAAGTTTGGATCACAACTCCTCAAGAAATTTGATCAGATCATCAAAAGGGCAAAATGGTCAAAATTAGGGTTTTGACTGTAGAAGGGCAATTTCTAATTTTTGATCTAGCCAATGACCAATTGGGTTCAAACATGGTCTCAAGGATCCAATGGCATCATCTTGACTTAATCATAAGGTTTAAAATATCTCAAGTACATAGGATTGACAGATGAATTTTCCAGTCAACTGATCAAAAATCAACTGTACACTAAAAAGTCAAACTTTGACTTTTTGGTCAAAATCAAGTGCCAAAGGTCATAACTCATCAAAACATGTCAAAATGTGAAACTTGTTCACCAATAAACCCAATTTTGAAAATTAGGGTTTTAATTTAAAATTTTTCATAACTTAGAATTTTTCTAAATTATGAAAATTTCTTATTTTATTCCCAACTTTTCCCAAAATTTTCACCATGATGAAATTGGATTCAAAGAAAACTTCCAACATGAAAGTTGTAGTCCTCCAAAAAATCTACAAATTTTATTCACAAAGTTTTCCCAAAAGATGCATGGATCTCAAGTTATGATTTTGTGAATAAGGGTCCATAAACTTTTTAACTTTGTGAAATTTTGCCCTAGTTTAGGCAGGCTTTTTACCTAACTTCATGGCAACTTTTCACCTAGTTCCAAGAGGTATCTCAAGTTGCATTTCAAATATTGATTATAGATAATGTTACAAGCTTTCCAAAATGTCCAAGAACTCTCCAGGATCATTTATGGTTAGGGAGAATCGAAGAAGAGAAAATGGAAATTTGTCACTTTTGTTCAAGCTATTTTTCACAATGGTTCAAGTTGCAAATCAGTTTCAAACATGCTTGTACCTTGCATTACAGGTCCTAATACCTTCTACACTCTAAAATTAAATTCAAACTCAATGGATTTTGGCTTTGTCTTGACTTTTGAAGCATTGCACAATGAATTAATCCAAAAATGGCATAAAGTTCATAATACTACTTTGATAAAGCATGCTTTTTGCAACTTTGCATTTCTTGAGCCATGGACCTGATCTCTTGTTGCAAACAATATCCACAAATATCAGGCAACTTGTACCAACTCTATGCAGCTAGCAAGCAAGCCTGTACAGGCCTTGGGCATTGTCATGTCAACTTTCTTTAAAAGCAAGCAAACTTGCAAAAGTCAAGTGAACTTGTCCATCTAATAAAGGCAATGCCTGGCTTCATTTCAAACAACTTCAGAACTTTTTCACAAGCAGAATACACGAATTCACAACATCCCAAACACTCTCAAACACAAAAATCACAAGTTCCTGCCCAAACAGGGCATTTTCTGCAGAACCCTTGCCAAATCAATATTGGCTCGTGCGTTTCTTGTTTCAAGGCTTCAAACACTTTACATACATATGTTTACCGTGAAATTTGGTAAACAACCGCTGATCTTCCAAAAGGTAACTTATTTGGTGACTCGCAGGATCGATCAGATTGATCCTAAGACATGGCTGATTTTTATCGTTTAAATGCTTTAAAATAGAGTTTCGACTAATCCTAATGGTGATTAACGCAAGCAAGGTAGAGACACTTTAAGTAAATTGCATGGAGAAAAGCTTGATAAAGTAAATAAAAGCATTAAAGGCTTGTTAAATAAATGACTTTGACTGAGATAAATAAGTGAAAGCGATAAATTGCTTGAATGTAAAAGATTTCGATTAAGGTAAATGGTGTTTCACACATACGTTCTCAATGATTCTTTCTCTCACGCTGGGTACTTGAATCTAAATGAGTGACTTGTATACAATGATGAACACCCTTAATAACTACGTGAACACTTAGTATTTATACTAAAAATCCTAAGTAACTGCTGGGCAGTTACATTGCTTCGTGGTGACAGCACATGGCACGTCCACAACCCTCGACGCCTACTTCCACGCCACGTTGCGCTTGGTAACTGCTGGGAACCGTTTTCCCTCCAACAATTAGAAATTCAAACCATTCGATCTTGGGCATCAGGGACCTTGGTCGAAAGGTTGCTCCTTCGACGTTGAAAACAACATGATTCCAACTTAGAGAAATTTCTCTAAGTATCTTGTCATTCTTTGATAAGCCTTCGATGTGATCAGCTGATCGAAGCCTTCTTGTGTATGAAACTCTTCTAACTAATAATTAATGATCTATATGATAATAGAACGTGGGTGTCGAATTTAGGAGCCAACAAATTTTCCCCCAAGAATGTCTTATTTCGACGCTTAGAAGAAAGAGGCATTCTTTGATATTCCATTTGACACATGTCCTTCACTCTCAACCACAAATTAGTTTGTGCACTTTTCGTCTCCTACCAACCATTTGACAATCTCAAAAAATCATCATTTCAACTTTTCCCAAGATGTCACTTCAGTAAGGCACTTCGCACGCACGATGGCCTTTCATACGCTGTCATCATGACCATTCTCTGAAATCGAGGAAGCATGCTGCAACGTTTTCGTTTTTCAGAATGGTTACAGCGCCAATGCGTGCCACGTGCCCCACTCCCGTCTGTGGCATTAAATGACCTCGAGCCCTGTGATTTTCCAATCACTATAAATAGCACTAAGTGCTTCATTTGGACTCTTTACGCTTTCTCGCATCCAAACCTTCGATCGAACGAAATCTTCTGCAAACAGCCCTTTGCTTCTTCCTCTCTAAACCCAGTAATCTTTATTCTTCATTCACCCTCATTTAAACCAAAAATGGCTTCACGTACTCTGCTCTCAATGCCCCAAGAGCTAGCATTCCCTCCAAGACTGCTCAACCAGAAACCTTCTCAACTGCTCCGGTAGTTAATTCTATGGGAATGCGAAGGGTTCCTGAACCCATGGGTGATGCTGAGCGCAAAACCTATGGCTCTCAACTGCTGATTCCCGTTGGATATTCCAACCAGGTTTTTGCCATGTCAGGCCCTCTTTCAACATGCATTACTGACCCTACCAAAATTGAGGGTTTCTTCCTCGTGCATGAGGCACTCAAACCCATTGGGTGCTCAAAGAAGGCGAAAGATGATACTGAAGATCCTGCGAAAGAGAAAATAGATCTTCGGTTTTTTAACAGGGGGGTTAGGGCTTTTCGATCTAGCCCTAGACTTACACCAGAATATACCGCTTGGCTCAACAAGATGGAGGAGTGCCAGGCTTCGATTTGGAAAGGCATGGGCATTTATGACCTGGTCATGTTGTCCAAAACTGGTCTTAACTACTGTCCCGACATGCTGGTAGCTTCATTGCTGTTTTGGGACTACACTCACTATACCTTCCACTTGCCTTGTGGAATGGTTACGCCCACTCTCTTCGATGTGGCCGCAATTGCTGGTCCTCGACCAACTGGGGACTACTTCGACCCAGAGGAAATGTCTGAAGACCAGATTGGGTTTTCTGCTACCAAACCCACCTACACCACTTACACCAATCATTACCACGACAAATCGACGGCTGCGGTGACTGATGTGGAGCACATCGCGTTTCTAGCCCTTTGGCTGTCGCACTTCGTGTTCTGCACGAAATCCATGCAGGTGACGAAGAAGATGGTCACCCTCGCTACTCAGCTTCATCACGGCCAAAACATCTGTTTGGCCGAATTAATATTGGCGAACTTGTATGAGTCGATAAGCAGTGGAGCGGCTCAATTAAAAGTAATCGAAAATAGAGCCAGCCTGTGGCTTGCTGGTCCCTTCTGGCTACTTCAACTCTGGTTGAATGCCACTTTCGAGTCTTTTCTACCCCAGAAGACTCAAATAAATGAAAAGGCTCCTGAGATAGCCAGAAGGCGCGTTGAAGGCACCAGGCTCGCCTTATTGACTCCTACTGAGGATGGGCTGGAACTACAAAAGACCTTCGCAAACTTCGTTCAGATGTTTGTGGGGAGGAAGGAATTCACTTCGACCATGGCCCCTTTCACCGGTCGAAAGTGTGGTCCAAGATGGTTTACCAGGCCCCATCCTAAATCACCAGAGGATCCTCACTTCGAAGAGCATACAACAATGTGGGAAGCATTTCTCACCCCAAGTATAATGCCGTTGCGTTTCAAGAGTTCGAAAAATCAGTTGAGCCTGATTGCCTACCAGCCGAATCTTATCTCTCGATAATTTGGAATTATCCAATCGCTTTCTTCTCCGATTTATACTCGGGAGAAATCATTGTTGTTCTTTTCTAATGACTACTCTGAAGACGCCGCTACTAGGCATATTAGTAGGTACATTGGTCGGACCGTACTATCATTGTTCGACTACCAACTCAACTTCCTCTGTTCACCAGCCTTTGAAGACTGGTGGAAGAGATATTACGTCGAAGATTTCTTCGACGAGAAGGACTTTGCAGACGAACTCAAGAAGTCCTTCATCATGGTCCTCGATAAAATAAAGAAATGTACGTTCCCTCTTCAAATTATATTTGTCTTTTCATTTCGACTTATATCTGTCAATTATAACTTATGAACGTTTCTCTTTCAGTTGTTCGAAAACCTGTGGCTAAGAAGGCCACAGACAACAATCAGGGTGGAGGTCCCTCTGCAAAACCTCCAGTACAGGTAACAATTTTTCCTTGTTTCTCTCTTTGGTTTTAAACATCCTGGTTTTCAATGCTGTGTTTTAAATCGACTCCGTTTGGGATTTTCAGAAACCTGCTACTGTACCCCAAAATTTGCCTTCGCGCTTTTCCACAAGAAATCTCAGCTTCAAACATTTCCTGACTTTTCAAATTGGCTCAAGAATCGGACAAACGGACTTTTCTTGACAGTCAAGCAAAATTAGGGTTTTTACTGATTTTCAGAGCTTTGGATTGTTTTATACAGTGGGCTTAGGGTTTGGTTGATTTTTGGTCCAAATTTGATCAAGCGAGCGTGATTTGGCATTTAATCGGGAATTAGGGTTTTATGGGCATATTCTCAGAAGAATTTGAATTCCACAGCACTTTGCGGTTTATTTCAAGATTCGGACTAAAATTCGCGTTATCTTGGTTTAATCAGCAAAAGAGACAGTGGTTTTGAATTCAGTACGTTTTGATTGGGCCAGTCAGATACAAGATGCAGTCTTGAATTCACAGTGTTTATGTGTTGATCAGTTTACTTGGTTTAATTGCTGCTTTGCTTTGGATGTGGGATAAGACAGGTTTATTGGATCAATGTTGTTTTATTTTAGTTATTTATTATTCTGAAATTAAATGATTGAATTTATTTTTCAATTGTTTTAATTTTAAGAATTTTAAATAAATAAATAAGCAATAAAGAAAGTTAGAACCAATTGGATAATTTGATTTTTATTGATATTCGAATTATTTGTACAAATTATTGTTACAAACAATAATTTACATTTAATTTAAATATTACATAGAATGAAAAACTATCCTATTTTCTAAATATTCTTCGTTCTTCATTCCGCTCCGGTATTCCATTTTTCATCTGCAAAAAGAAATAAGAAAAGTCAGAAAGCATTAAAATTGGAAAAAAGACAGTTAAAAATTGCTCATCATTAGGGGCCACTGACTGGGATCAGTTGACCCTCTTTGCAAATCACGGGATTTCTCCCGGTTCACAGAGAGGGAAGATTATTTTATTTCATGAAATGCAAATGGCAAAAATGCATAAGTTACAAATTTCAAAGTGCATAGAAATTCAAGATTCAAAATCCAATCCAAACTGAAAAGTTCAAATCCAAACTTTCTATCCAAAAGCAAAGGCTACTGTCAAAATGCCCAAAGTTTACTCAAAGAAAATCAAGAAAGTACTCAAGGCTGTCATAAAAGATTTTGGCCAAGATATCAAGGAAGAGAAAAAAGCACACAAACTGTCAAAAGGAGATGCAAGATGTATTATGCAAGCTAAACAATCTTAACTCATCATTTCCCATAGAACCCCTTCAGAGCAAGTACAGAATATAATCATATTAAAATTCAAACTGTACTTTGAGAGAGAGTAAAGAGAGATAAAGCAGGCAGGGTTAGACTGAGTTCAATGGCAGTTCAGCAGCAGAGATAGACAGTACAGTAGGCAGGCAGACAGAAAAAAGATATACAAGCCAAGACAGTTCAGTTCAGCATAGCAGTTCAGAATAGAGAGGTTAGGATAAATACACAAAAGCCAAACCAGTTCAGGAGAGGTACAAAGCAAACATAGACAGTTCAGGAGCAAGATAGCAGAAGATATACAAAATCATCAAAAGCCAACTCAGCAAAATAAAGGCAGTTCACAGCAGACAGTAGAGAGTGAATATAGAAAAGAAAATAGCTAACACAGTTTAGGCAGCTCAGAATAGACAGAAGTAAGGTGAGAGAGGAGAGAAGCATAAAAAACTGTCAAGGCAAACACAACTGGGTAGCTGCATCAAGCACTTAACTCTGCCTCACCACAATACACACTGGCCAAGAGAGAAGTGAAGAGAATAGAAGAAATATACAAAACTCAAAACATTCTCAAACACAAAACCCCTAAACCATTAAACCTGCACCAGTAAAAACCAGTTTCTCAACCATTACCCTGTCTCAACTTTTAAACACACAAAAAACCTGACAAAACCAGAATCACAAACACCATTACTGTCATCATAACCCTCAAACTGTCCCAAGCCTTCAAACACCCACAAAAACTGACTACCAAAAACAAACTAATACCCTGTCATAAGTCAAAGCCTACTGTCCAGAATCACAAGACACATAACACGTCTCAAACTCAAACCCAAACCATTACTGTCATACCAGTATCAAACCTCTCAAACAGGTACCAACAACCATACCCATCATCAAAAATGCAAGCAAGCGAGGCAACCAGAAGAAGGAGATAAAGCAATATCAACATAGGCAAAAGCAACATACAAATCCAAAGGGGCAACACACAGTGGAAGAAGAGGATAAAAAGAGTGAATGTTAAGAAGGGTTTTCAGGCAAATCTAGCAACATCATCAAAAGCCCTAACATAAGCAAAGAACGAAGTTACCAGGGTCATCAGAAGCAAAGACTCATCAAGTCCATCACGACGATCCGGCCTCCTAAGCGCCATAGCTCCCTCCACCTCTCCTCCATCCCCAAAGTCAGGTAGTCCATGTTCTTCCCATTTCCCCTTCATTAGCTCATAATAATGCGAATTCAGGAATCAAGACTCAAACATAAATTCGTAAAGAACAGAACATAAGCACTAAAGCAAACCTTAAATCGATGACGCTGGGCTCACGTCAATGGGGGGAAGAAAAGCTTCAGGATGGGAGCAGGTGGCCGGAATCGAGCGTTCAGGGAAGTGAGGTTTAATCGGAGAAGATGAATGCAACGAACGCGCCGTCGTCATCTCACAAACCCTAATCTTCATTCTGAAAACAAAATGCCTAACCCTAAATCTCGTTTTTTGATCAATATGGGCTTGACCCGTTTCTGCCTTCCTAAGCCCATTGAAAATACTTCTCCTCTTTCTTTTTTAACAACATTAAAAAAACTAATCTTTCTTTTTATATAAATACTTATTCTTTTTTTATAAAACACTAATTCTTTTTTTTATTTTACAAACGATGTTTACCCTTTTTTTATCTTAATTAAAAATACTTTTTATCATAAAATTAAAATATTTTCTTTAGATTAATACACATTTGTACATAAAAATAACCAAATACTTTTATACATAATTAAATTGAAAATATCTTTTTTTTAATTAGAATACATTTGTATATATTATCTTTTCTTTTTTATATACATAATTAAAAGTGAAATTCTTTAGTTAATATACATTTCTGTACATAATAATTCAATACATTCATTTTCTCTAAATATTAAACTCACAAACATTTTGACTAAAATACTTTCCAATTAGAAATTTAACACTTAATCAAAATACTTCATTTCATTTTTGTACATAATTAAACATACAAAAATCAAGATTCATCTAAAAAACATTTATCTAGGTCAAAATCCTAATACGGCTCAATTTCACATTTCGCACTTGTACATATTTATACTTACATAATACATATACATTTGCACTTACACAATATATTGCCCTACACACATTTTATCTTATATTTGTATATTTGATATTCATTTTGATCGCACATTCGATTTGGTTGTAATTATTGGGTACTATAAGTCTCATCCCCTTGTACATTTATACCCCCACTCCTGGATATTATTGTGTAATAGCGTAGATTTACATTCCGCAATTTACAGTTTTCCAAATTATACCATGGTTAGACCTAGGGTTTGTATGTACCTAAAATCAAAACGCTAGATAACCTAATACAAAAACAAATGCATGTAATCAATACACAATCACACTTGCACCCCCTAGGGTAATCCCACATGTTGCCTTCCAAAATGGGCCATGCTTGCACGTCGAGTATCCTTGGCAAAACGAATCAAATGATCATAAGTCCCTCGATGACGCTTTCGAAAGTTGCCTAAACGGAATGATCATAGTCCCTTCAAAGCAAATTGCCAAAGACACTTGGCACCATTGCATTCATGGTCCATATGATGACCCGCGCCCGTCCCGAATAAACTTCCTAAACGCAAGATTGTCTACCAATTTCAATGGCAGAACAAAATTGTTAAAAGAGGTTAAAGCATGACAAAAACCTTTGAGTACAATAGGGTAGACAAAAACTCTTAGTTACTTGAGATCAAACTTGCAAAAACACTCGCCTTCTTTTCAAAAACCACAATCCACAACACTTTCAAAAATCAACTTTTCAAACTTTTGAAACATCTTTTCGAAAAGATATGCACCTTTGTAAAACATTCGAGTAAAGAATTATTACAAGGTTGGCCTAAGACAAGGCATCTTTTTCCAAAACATTTTCAAAAAGCACCCACACACACACCATTTTCAAAGCAATCGAAAAACAAGGCAAGTGATCTAAAAAACCAAGTAACTAAGAGCCCATGGATAACCATGGATGAAAAGGGTGCTAACACCTTCCCTTTTCATAATCTACCCCCCGAACCCACGAAATATCTCAAAAAGGTTTTTGCTGTGCTTTTTAACCTTTCCTTTAGGATAAAGTAAAAAGTCGGTGGCGACTCTTGCTAACCGCACAAGTGCGAATACGAATGCAAAACACAAGTCAGTTCTCCCACCGTATCACAGAACTGGCGACTCTGCTGGGGATGCTTTTTAAGTGAGGTTACCTTAGGGTTTAGATCACCTTTACTTTCAATTGATTGCTTTGTTTGCTTTACATTTGTGGGCTTTGTATCGGAGTTTTATAGATCCTAACCCGGATCTGGGGAAACCCTTTTAGGTAGCAACAAGGCTGTGAGGGAACTGTGCGGGGTATACCGACATGGTTGAAGCAGTCTGCTACGTTGATGTGGCACTTTGGTGTGTACCGGTAACCCTTGAGTTCAGTCAAGGAGAGTACGGGGCCGCCGCGTGGTGTCGTGAAGCATCAACTGACCTTAGAACCTTAATTGACCATCTTAGCCTCTTTAGGGTAGTGAGATAACTACTTTGGTGTACTCCGAAGTCGGTTGATACTCGATACTACACCCAATTGAGGGTTGCTTTCCTGGGATATTTCGGTCGCCAGTTCAGTGGCTAAATCGAAACGATGAACAATGAAAGCAATCCAGTGACATTGGGATCTCTAGAACCCGGTTACTTTTGGTAGGACAGGTTTTAACCAACAAACTGAAAGAGGGTAGTACCCGGACCTCATGCAAGCCTAAACCTAAGGCCTTGTGTGCTTTTTGTGAATATTGTTTGCCGGTATATACACCCACCTGCTTGGGCATACATGTACATAACATCATGACATCATACCATAGCATTTTAGCATTTTCAATAACCATTTCAAGGATCTCGAGGGTTCTGTTAATGCAGGGTTACGTTGAACCAGACATCTATCAAAGGGCAAGAGATTTCTCCTCTAACCAATCCAGTCAAAGTTCAAGTGCAACAACTTGAATCAGGGGCTATGACCCACTCGACATGGTGAGCCTGATTCTCGTGGAAAGACATCCACCAACACAAAGCTCTCCAAACAAAGATTGAGGACAACAACTTGAATCGGTGGCTATGACCCACTCGACATGGTGAGCTTGATTCTCGTGGAAGGACGTCCACCGGTGCAGAGATCTCCAATCCAAGAGCAAAGTTCAACCTCTAACATTTTCTTGTGTTTACCCCAAGAGATCCTTGAAAGCATACATCCACATGTCATGCATTTCATTTTAACAATCTTTCCTTTTTCAGGGTTCCTTACTCTCCTGCTGTTTATTTCAGCAAGAGATGGCTCTAGAACGGTCTGTCAAGGACATCCAAGACCAGACTGCTCAGCTACAGGAGATGTTCATGAACTTGTCTCTGGGGCAAGAAGAGATGAAAGCTCTCCTCACCAACGGCTTGGGGAATTCCAACAATGCCAGGAATGATCAGATTGCGGAGCTGCAGTTTGATCTGACAACACTGAGGACCCAAATGATGGGATATTTGGTGGGCCAGATGGCCCTCATCCAAGACCTATCTCAAAGACAAGAGGAACTCGGAGTTCTGGTCCGCCAACTGCTTCCAAACAACCAGCTGGGGCAAACATCTGAGGTCGAAGAGCAGGTCACCGCTCAGCCTCCATCAACTCAAGAAGACAAGGGGAAAGCTCCTCTGCTAGCTTCAGGGTCACAAACCCATCAACAACCTCGCCGGCGTCAGCGGGGCAATCGGCGTAGACAAGAAACGTCGGGAAGGCAGTTTGCAGAGACTGACATACCGTCATCTCTAATTCTGGAGCGCTTGTTGGAGGTTAATCTGACTGCTTTGAGGGATCCTATCCGGAACCCAAACACCTCCGCTCCTGACTATCATCCCGATGCATTTTGTGTTTACCATTCCTATAGCCCAGGACATGACACCGATAGCTGTTGGGCCTTGAAGAACAAGATTCAAGATCTGATTGACATTGGAGTGCTGAGGTTCATGCCAGACGGCGAGATGAAGATCTTCCGTTAAAAGGGTTCTCCGCTTGAAGTGACGAGGCTTGAAGCTGAAAGACTTTTGCTTCTTTTTGAATTTTCAAAGTTGTAATCTCTTTTGCTGTCAAACAATTATCTGTTGATGTTAAACTCTGTTTTCATTAATGCGTTGCATATGTTTGTCTTGAATTCATCCATTCGTTTCACTACTTTTATGCTTTTCTTTATGATATTTGACTCTTGATAAAAAGCTGCAAGCCTTTAGAGGGAGGATGACGAAACAATACCGTGATCTTATACAGTATGTTTTTGAACAGACCTGGCTGATGATGTACAGGCATTTCTTTCAATTCCCAAACACTGGAGTTATAAGGAAGTTAATCCCTAGTCAACCCCTTCGAGCCAAAGAAGTAGGAGTTTCCCGTTCTAAACAATCGAAACCTTTGATATAAACCCGGGGCAGGGTAGTATCTCAGTTAATTCAAAAGAAAACGCGCATTGAAGTCGCAAACTCTCAGTTCGTAACACAACGAACGACGTCAAGAAAGAAAGCATTCCTTCGGAATCAAAAGACAAGGGTGGTTCCCTATCACATAGACAGTCAATCTCTCAAAAGAGAAAGAGCCCACCAAGCCAAAACCTATGAAGGAGGCTTAAGAAAGCTGGGGCATCCCGCTGACAGTAATCCCGAAAACGGTAACAGTCAGGCAAAAGTTAGGGATAACGAATCAAAATCAAAATAGTGAGGTCACTACAAAATCCTCAACAACATGAAAAATGTTGGAAAAGAAGAGGAGATGATGACTGTCTCCCAAATTCAAACTGGTGAACCATCACCCAAAAGTCGTTCCAAACTCAAAACAGAGTATGACGCATAATTAACTGAGCTTAGGTTGAAGGACATCACGAAGAGCGGGTGGGTACAAATATACTTTGAGCCTTTACCCTTTGTTTCTTAAACCGTGAACCTGACCACGTTACAACCCTTCAAAAGTCCTAATTGAAGCATGGGTTAGTTCGAAAGCATACTGTTACAAAAGGTATCCTGACTCCTGTAGGGCTTTGCTCTGAATCTTGTGTTAACTTGTCTTATAGTTTTCTGCTAAAAACGCATTTTTCAAAACTTCGAGACAAACATAAACTTCGCGTTGCTTGAATATCACTGTCTGTATTTACCCCTTTTGTTTGACAGCGAAGAAATTCATACAGCGAATGCTCGGAGGAACGAAAACTCTCTCAGTAAGTCAAAATCACCTCAAAAGGATGACACTTCCATCAAATCTCCTATCAACAAAGGGGCATGACATGTCACAATCTAATTAACCTGGGGCAGTCCAGTCAAGATTTCAAGAAATCTCTCAATATGCAGAGTAATCTGATTCAAGACTCCTTCTTCACCACTTGGGGCATTCGAATGTCAAAAGTGTTCAGCAAATCAACTACAACATTTCCAGACTCGACTCCTGTATCCTGCCAGGGCATATCTATCAACTATCACCTTTCCAGATTCGACTCCTGTATCCAGCCAGGGCATGTCTGAAGAATTCCAGATCAACACCTGTAACAACCCAGGAAACATCTGTGAACGACCGATTGTAGACCAACACCTGTAATAAACCAGGATTTTATCTACATCACCACTTGGGGCATTCGAATGTCAAAAGTGTTCAAACCCGATGCAGTCTTACACAAGCTCATCATCAGGGAGCCCTACACCGGTTATTCTTCAAGACTTCTGAAACAAGTTTACGGATTCTTCCCAACAACGGACGCCAATCTACCAACTTGTTCAGATTCTTATCAAGACTTCTGAAAACAGTTCATGGATTCATCCCAACAACGGATGTTAATCTATCAACTTGTTCAGATGCAACCTTTGAATTTAGTTTACGGACGCTTCCCAACAACGGATGTTGTTCTATTGCTGATTCAACTTCAAGACTTCTGAAAACAGTTTATAGATTCCTCCCAAGTAACGGATGTTAATCTATCAGCTTGTTCAGATGCAGACTTCTGAAAACAGTTCATGGATTCTTCCCAAGCAACGGATGTTAATCTATCAACTTGTTCAGATGCAACCTTTGAATTTAGTTTACGGACGCTTCCCAACAACGGATGCTGCTCTATTGCTAATTCAACCTCAAGATTTCTGAAAACAGTTCACGGGTTCTCCAAGTAAACGGATGTTAACCTATCACTTGTTCAGATTCTTCCCAAGACTTCTGAAAACAGTTCATGGATTCTTCCCAAGTAACGGATGTTAATCTATCAGCTTGTTCAGATGCAACCTTCGAATTTAGTTTACGGACGCTTCCCAACAACGGATGCTGCTCTATTGCTAATTCAACCTCAAGATTTCTGAAAACAGTTCACGGGTTCTCCAAGTAAACGGATGTTAACCTATCACTTGTTCAGATTCTTCCCAAGACTTCTGAAAACAGTTCATGGATTCTTCCCAAGCAACGGATGTTAATCTATCAACTTGTTCAGATGCAACCTTTGAATTTAGTTTCCGGACGCTTCCCAACAACGGATGCTGCTCTATTGCTAATTCAACCTCAAGATTTCTGAAAACAGTTCACGGGTTCTCCAAGTAAACGGACGTTAACCTATCACTTGTTCAGATTCTTCTCAAGACTTCTGAAAACAGTTCATGGATTCTTCCCAAGTAACGGATGTTAATCTATCAGCTTGTTCAGATGCACCTGTGAATTCAGAAGCCTCCCAACAACGGATGCTGCTCTTTACTGATTCCACTTCAAGACTTCTGAAAACAGTTCATGGATTCTTCCCAAGTAACGGATGTTAATCTATCAGCTTGTTCAGATGCACCTTTGAATTCAGAAGCTTCCCAACAACGGATGCTGCTCTTTACTAATTCAACCTCAAGATTTCTGAAAACAGTTCATCAAAATTCCCCAGCAGTAACTTATCTGTGCAAATCCCCAGCCAGGGAATCCCCCGGAATTCAATTCCCCTCAGAGTTTAAGCTTCAGTATCCCCAGCAGATCAAGAGCTTCAAGTGGACAATCCCCAGCGGAGTCAGACTTTTAAACCTTCTCCCCACAGAATTTTGGAAGGACAAATCTTGAGTTCCCCAGCGAGGTCTCCAGAGTTACCTCCCATCAAGCTAACGATTCTCAAATCTGACCTCCCCAGCACGAGTCTACTAGTTGGAACTCCCCAGTAGAGGTCATCAGGAATTCTCTTCCCCAGCAACAGCCAAGGATTTATTTTCCCCGGCAGCAGTCAAGATGCTTTTATCTTCAGCCATCTCGGATTCGTGTATCCTCGGCAAGATTAGCTCATCAGCCTACATGCGCATCCATTACATTCATATCATAAACATTAATGTCACATGCGTTGCGTCATGCATCATAACATTGCATACAACTAACCCTTCACCTTTTCAGGTAAGATCAGTCGACAGACACAGATCAACTCCCAGGATTCATCCAGAAATAGTTCAGATGTGACCCGGACACGGCGACATTCTGATACTTATTCCAGATCCATTCAGACGCATCATCAAGAAACCCTACACCGGTTCCTCTTCAACTTCAAGATTTCTGAAAACAGTTCACGGGTTCTCCAAGTAAACGGATGTTAACCTATCACTTGTTCAGATTCTTCTTCAAAACGTCTGAAAATAGTTTACGGATTCTTCCCAACAACGGATGTTAATCTATCGGCTTGTTCAGACTCTTCTCAACCTTTGAATCTAGTTTACGGATTCTTCCCTACAACGGATGTCAATCTACCGACTGATTCAGACTCTTCTCAATTTTTGAAAATAGTTTACGGACGTGTCCCAACAACGGATGCTGCTCTATTGCTTATTCAATCTCAAATAGTGTACAGATTCTCCAGACACGGACGTCAATCTGTTGCTTATTCAGACCCCAATTCAGAGATGTCCCAAAACATGGATGCCCTTCCGACACTTGTCCACTCACCATCGACCTACAGTTCAACATCACCATATGGCATCTATAAGCCCATCCTCCTACCAGCAGTCGCCGAATGGCATCTGTAAGCCCATTCTCAGATGGCATCTCTAAGCCCATCCCCCGACAAAATTCTTTCGCACCAGGTGGCATCTTTAAGCCCATCACCAAATGGCATCTTTAAGCCCATTCACCTCCACCGTCACATCGACGAGCGCAAATTTTCTGGGCACATTAGTGTTCAATCTCCTTTTACCTTCAAGTCGCGAAAGGCAAGCTTGCCAATCTAACTCTTCAGGTCCAAGAAGATTGAACAGGGGCAACTGTTGTACCCCAAAATTTGCCTTCGCGCTTTTCCACAAGAAATCTCAGCTTCAAACATTTCCTGACTTTTCAAATTGGCTCAAGAATCGGACAAACGGACTTTTCTTGACAGTCAAGCAAAATTAGGGTTTTTACTGATTTTCAGAGCTTTGGATTGTTTTATACAGTGGGCTTAGGGTTTGGTTGATTTTTGGTCCAAATTTGATCAAGCGAGCGTGATTTGGCATTTAATCGGGAATTAGGGTTTTATGGGCATATTCTCAGAAGAATTTGAATTCCACAGCACTTTGCGGTTTATTTCAAGATTCGGACTAAAATTCGCGTTATCTTGGTTTAATCAGCAAAAGAGACAGTGGTTTTGAATTCAGTACGTTTTGATTGGGCCAGTCAGATACAAGATGCAGTCTTGAATTCACAGTGTTTATGTGTTGATCAGTTTACTTGGTTTAATTGCTGCTTTGCTTTGGATGTGGGATAAGACAGGTTTATTGGATCAATGTTGTTTTATTTTAGTTATTTATTATTCTGAAATTAAATGATTGAATTTATTTTTCAATTGTTTTAATTTTAAGAATTTTAAATAAATAAATAAGCAATAAAGAAAGTTAGAACCAATTGGATAATTTGATTTTTATTGATATTCGAATTATTTGTACAAATTATTGTTACAAACAATAATTTACATTTAATTTAAATATTACATAGAATGAAAAACTATCCTATTTTCTAAATATTCTTCGTTCTTCATTCCGCTCCGGTATTCCATTTTTCATCTGCAAAAAGAAATAAGAAAAGTCAGAAAGCATTAAAATTGGAAAAAAGACAGTTAAAAATTGCTCATCATTAGGGGCCACTGACTGGGATCAGTTGACCCTCTTTGCAAATCACGGGATTTCTCCCGGTTCACAGAGAGGGAAGATTATTTTATTTCATGAAATGCAAATGGCAAAAATGCATAAGTTACAAATTTCAAAGTGCATAGAAATTCAAGATTCAAAATCCAATCCAAACTGAAAAGTTCAAATCCAAACTTTCTATCCAAAAGCAAAGGCTACTGTCAAAATGCCCAAAGTTTACTCAAAGAAAATCAAGAAAGTACTCAAGGCTGTCATAAAAGATTTTGGCCAAGATATCAAGGAAGAGAAAAAAGCACACAAACTGTCAAAAGGAGATGCAAGATGTATTATGCAAGCTAAACAATCTTAACTCATCATTTCCCATAGAACCCCTTCAGAGCAAGTACAGAATATAATCATATTAAAATTCAAACTGTACTTTGAGAGAGAGTAAAGAGAGATAAAGCAGGCAGGGTTAGACTGAGTTCAATGGCAGTTCAGCAGCAGAGATAGACAGTACAGTAGGCAGGCAGACAGAAAAAAGATATACAAGCCAAGACAGTTCAGTTCAGCATAGCAGTTCAGAATAGAGAGGTTAGGATAAATACACAAAAGCCAAACCAGTTCAGGAGAGGTACAAAGCAAACATAGACAGTTCAGGAGCAAGATAGCAGAAGATATACAAAATCATCAAAAGCCAACTCAGCAAAATAAAGGCAGTTCACAGCAGACAGTAGAGAGTGAATATAGAAAAGAAAATAGCTAACACAGTTTAGGCAGCTCAGAATAGACAGAAGTAAGGTGAGAGAGGAGAGAAGCATAAAAAACTGTCAAGGCAAACACAACTGGGTAGCTGCATCAAGCACTTAACTCTGCCTCACCACAATACACACTGGCCAAGAGAGAAGTGAAGAGAATAGAAGAAATATACAAAACTCAAAACATTCTCAAACACAAAACCCCTAAACCATTAAACTTGCACCAGTAAAAACCAGTTTCTCAACCATTACCCTGTCTCAACTTTTAAACACACAAAAAACCTGACAAAACCAGAATCACAAACACCATTACTGTCATCATAACCCTCAAACTGTCCCAAGCCTTCAAACACCCACAAAAACTGACTACCAAAAACAAACTAATACCCTGTCATAAGTCAAAGCCTACTGTCCAGAATCACAAGACACATAACACGTCTCAAACTCAAACCCAAACCATTACTGTCATACCAGTATCAAACCTCTCAAACAGGTACCAACAACCATACCCATCATCAAAAATGCAAGCAAGCGAGGCAACCAGAAGAAGGAGATAAAGCAATATCAACATAGGCAAAAGCAACATACAAATCCAAAGGGGCAACACACAGTGGAAGAAGAGGATAAAAAGAGTGAATGTTAAGAAGGGTTTTCAGGCAAATCTAGCAACATCATCAAAAGCCCTAACATAAGCAAAGAACGAAGTTACCAGGGTCATCAGAAGCAAAGACTCATCAAGTCCATCACGACGATCCGGCCTCCTAAGCGCCATAGCTCCCTCCACCTCTCCTCCATCCCCAAAGTCAGGTAGTCCATGTTCTTCCCATTTCCCCTTCATTAGCTCATAATAATGCGAATTCAGGAATCAAGACTCAAACATAAATTCGTAAAGAACAGAACATAAGCACTAAAGCAAACCTTAAATCGATGACGCTGGGCTCACGTCAATGGGGGGAAGAAAAGCTTCAGGATGGGAGCGGGTGGCCGGAATCGAGCGTTCAGGGAAGTGAGGTTTAATCGGAGAAGATGAATGCAACGAACGCGCCGTCGTCATCTCACAAACCCTAATCTTCATTCTGAAAACAAAATGCCTAACCCTAAATCTCGTTTTTTGATCAATATGGGCTTGACCCGTTTCTGCCTTCCTAAGCCCATTGAAAATACTTCTCCTCTTTCTTTTTTAACAACATTAAAAAAACTAATCTTTCTTTTTATATAAATACTTATTCTTTTTTTATAAAACACTAATTCTTTTTTTTATTTTACAAACGATGTTTACCCTTTTTTTATCTTAATTAAAAATACTTTTTATCATAAAATTAAAATATTTTCTTTAGATTAATACACATTTGTACATAAAAATAACCAAATACTTTTATACATAATTAAATTGAAAATATCTTTTTTTTAATTAGAATACATTTGTATATATTATCTTTTCTTTTTTATATACATAATTAAAAGTGAAATTCTTTAGTTAATATACATTTCTGTACATAATAATTCAATACATTCATTTTCTCTAAATATTAAACTCACAAACATTTTGACTAAAATACTTTCCAATTAGAAATTTAACACTTAATCAAAATACTTCATTTCATTTTTGTACATAATTAAACATACAAAAATCAAGATTCATCTAAAAAACATTTATCTAGGTCAAAATCCTAATACGGCTCAATTTCACATTTCGCACTTGTACATATTTATACTTACATAATACATATACATTTGCACTTACACAATATATTGCCCTACACACATTTTATCTTATATTTGTATATTTGATATTCATTTTGATCGCACATTCGATTTGGTTGTAATTATTGGGTACTATAAGTCTCATCCCCTTGTACATTTATACCCCCACTCCTGGATATTATTGTGTAATAGCGTAGATTTACATTCCGCAATTTACAGTTTTCCAAATTATACCATGGTTAGACCTAGGGTTTGTATGTACCTAAAATCAAAACGCTAGATAACCTAATACAAAAACAAATGCATGTAATCAATACACAATCACACTTGCACCCCCTAGGGTAATCCCACATGTTGCCTTCCAAAATGGGCCATGCTTGCACGTCGAGTATCCTTGGCAAAACGAATCAAATGATCATAAGTCCCTCGATGACGCTTTCGAAAGTTGCCTAAACGGAATGATCATAGTCCCTTCAAAGCAAATTGCCAAAGACACTTGGCACCATTGCATTCATGGTCCATATGATGACCCGCGCCCGTCCCGAATAAACTTCCTAAACGCAAGATTGTCTACCAATTTCAATGGCAGAACAAAATTGTTAAAAGAGGTTAAAGCATGACAAAAACCTTTGAGTACAATAGGGTAGACAAAAACTCTTAGTTACTTGAGATCAAACTTGCAAAAACACTCGCCTTCTTTTCAAAAACCACAATCCACAACACTTTCAAAAATCAACTTTTCAAACTTTTGAAACATCTTTTCGAAAAGATATGCACCTTTGTAAAACATTCGAGTAAAGAATTATTACAAGGTTGGCCTAAGACAAGGCATCTTTTTCCAAAACATTTTCAAAAAGCACCCACACACACACCATTTTCAAAGCAATCGAAAAACAAGGCAAGTGATCTAAAAAACCAAGTAACTAAGAGCCCATGGATAACCATGGATGAAAAGGGTGCTAACACCTTCCCTTTTCATAATCTACCCCCCGAACCCACGAAATATCTCAAAAAGGTTTTTGCTGTGCTTTTTAACCTTTCCTTTAGGATAAAGTAAAAAGTCGGTGGCGACTCTTGCTAACCGCACAAGTGCGAATACGAACGCAAAACACAAGTCAGTTCTCCCACCGTATCACACCTGCGCCTAAGAAGCGACCCATATTAACAGTCGAAACTTCGAGTGGCGAAGAGGAGGAATCTCCTCCTGTTCCTCTCAAATGGAGAAAGCTGAAAAAGGCTGCTCCTGCTCCTGAAACTCGACCTGCGATAAGAACTAAAGTCACAGGGAATAAACCCAGGCCGCCCCCTGTGATTATCAAAGAACGCACAGAGGAGGAGCTAAATGTCTTGCTCAGTAATCCTGTTGAGAGCAACAACTCTAGCCCTGGGGCTGAGGTTCCTTTACAGGTAATGTCTCCGACCACTTTTAACTTAAGTGTCGATGATCACCTTAGATTGTGCATCTCTCTAATCAGAGTTTTTTTTTCTACTTTCAGGAAACGGCTGGCACTTCAGCGCCAGCTGGGCATCCTGTCGAAGGTTTCGGTACCTTCGTAAATAGCGCAGGGGAACCCACCTGCAATCCTTCTTCTTTCGTCAGTTCTGCTAACGAAGTGAATCAAACTTCGGAGCCGCAGGACTCTGCTGACCATAGCAGACAACACGAAGAGGAACTGGTGGATGATGAGTTTCCTGCTGAGACAGAGGGTGCCCCTGAGGAGCACCACCAGGAGGAGGTTCAAGTGGTCAACGAGACAGAAGAGCAACATGATGAAGAGGGTCATGTTGACGCTGATGCTGCTGAAAATGTTCAGCCCCAAGCCAACATTGCCGCAGAAAAGGTTACCTCGAGAAAGCCCAGGTCTAAAGAGGACTTGGCTCTCTTGAAGCAAAATGATCCAATTGGCTATCTGAACGCCATCGTCGAGAGCAGGGAAAATTCATCTGACCCTAGTCATGATGCTTCTACTGCATCAGGGAAGTCTACTTTGACTTCTCCTCTCGATGAGGCCTTGAAGAAAGTTAAGGCTCAATTCTTCAAGAGGGACCTAATGAAGGCTTTGGAGGGGGATCCTACTGCCCAATCTTGTTTGGGGGCTGTCTTGGGTGTAGTCGATTTGCTTGCTGCTTCTCCAGAGATTTCCAGCTTCATCTTGGAGTTATACTCCATTATTGACCAAGCCTCTGCGGATTACAATCGTTGAAGGGGGTTCAACAACCAACTCGAAACGCTGCATGGCAAGAGTTCTTCTGCTTGGACTGAAGTAGCTGAATCGACCTCTCGAATTAAAGAGTTGTCGAAACAGAGAACATCTAAGAAACAGGAAATCGAAGCCGTCGATCAGGATAATGCCTCTATACGGGTGCAAATCGAGGAGTTGGAAGCCAGGTTAAACGCTAATACTAAGCGCAAGGAAGAACTTCTTTCGATTGTTTCAGACGCGGAGAGCCAAGATGAAGTTGCTCGAGGCCTAGAGTTCGCTGAAAGGGCCCAGGCTCTAGATGACCAGATTGCCAAAATCTCTCAGGCGAATGCCTTGTGCAACAAACGATTGGAGTTACAACGAGCAAAATATCTTCGTCTCAAAGCTTCCGTCCCTTTTAATTTGCTCTGTACTTTATTGACCATGTACTCGAATATTCTGTAATTTTTGTAGCCATTTTGGCTTATCAATGTTATTTTCCATTTTGGCTTTATTGTTAACTTAATCATTAATTGTTATTTATTTTGATCTCTTGGAGCATAGGTTTATATTTTTTCAAATATTTGTCGTTTACTCTCAAGAGTCTTTTATCTTCGCTTAACTCTTCGACCTCATATGCTCCACCAGAAAAAGTTTGAATAATTTTGAAGGGTCCTTCCCATTTGGGTGACCATTTTACCATGCTTCAATCTTTTCGATCCATGGGAAGAATTACCTTCCAAACTAGTTCTTCAGGAGAGAATGCCTTAGGTTTTACTTTCTTATTGTAAGAGTCTTCCACTCTTTTCTTCTGAATTCTCAGTAGGTCGAGAGCTCGTAGTCTTTCTTCGTCTAAATCTACCAATTTGTCTAATATCATATCCCAATAAACCTCAGGGGGAATATCTTGATGTCTTTGAACCCTTGCTGATTGAAGACCAATTTCTGCTGGCAGTACTGCGTCATGACCGTAAGTTAGCCGATATGGTGTTGTACCTGTGGCTTCCTTTGGGGACGTTCGACAAGCCCACAAGATCTGGTCTAACGTTTTATGCCAATTTTTTGGCTTCTTTCCTACATGCTTTTTTATCAGGCTAATCACTATTTTATTCGCCGCTTCGACTTGACCATTTGCCTACGCGTAATAAGGCGTTGATGTTAGGAGTCTGAAGCCTGTTTCTTGCGCGAATTCCTGCATCTTTCGACCAGTGAACACTGACCCTTGATCAGTTGTTATAGTCTCAGGGATTCCAAATCTGTAGATAATATTCTTTTGAATAAATTCAATGACATTTTCTTGGTCTGCGTTGACTAAAGGGATAGCTTCGATCCATTTAGTGAAATAATCAATGCCTACCAGTATATACTTCTGGCTCTTTGATGATGCTGGTCGAATCTCTCCAATAAGATCCAATGCCCATCCTCTAAAAGGACAAGGTTTAACTATTGAGTGAAGCTCGCTTGCTGGTACATGTTGGATACCAGTATGGACTTGTCATTCCTGGCAACCCTTCGCGAACTCGACACAATCTTTCAAGATAGTGGGCCAATATAATCCTTGTCAAAACAACAACCATTTCATCTTATGACCTACTTGGTGAGCCCCACATGCTCCAGCATGCGTAGTCGAAAGGGCTATGTATGCTTCAGTTTCGCTTAAGCATTTTAATAATACCCCTTCAGGCGTCTTTTTAAACAACTCATTCCCCATGAGTACGTAACTTAACGCCCTATATTTTATTTTTCGTTCTGTCAAAGCTGCTGGATTTTGTAGATAATCTACAATGGGTTTCCTCCAATCTTGCTCCGATAAATTGTCTATGAATGAAATTTCGAAATCCCTTTGATCGGCATATCCTAGTCTTGTCGATTCCAAATCAGTTGGAGACAAGCTGGTTACTGTCATTTTTTCTCGGACTTCGATTGCTCTTTGTAATCTCGTTTTTGAAATCCTATACCCAGATGCAATTTGTGCCAAATCATTGGCTATTTGGTTTTCCAATCTAGGTATGTGTCGAATATTAACCACTTCGAATTTTTTCAATAAACGATTTGCTATCACAAAGTACATAATGAGATTTTCTCTTATACATTTGTACTCTTTTGTGATTTTCTTATTGACTAACTCTGAGTCTCCCATTATTTTGACTCGAGTTGCCCCCAATTCCAACAATATTTCAAGGCCAGTAATTAGAGCTTCATATTCAGCCTCATTGTTCTAACAAGTACCTTCTATCTTGTACTTGAATGTTGTTGGAATTTTTTCTGGAGAAATAATTAAGACCCCTACTCCCGTTCCATCTTTATGGCTGAAACCATCGAAGTAAAATTTCCAGGGTTCTATCTCCAAGTAATTTATATTTTGTACCTGAATTGAGTGGTCGACTATAAAGTCTGCTACCACTTGTCCTTTTACTGCCTTGAGAGGCATAAAGGTTAACGAATACTCAGTTAATGCTAGCGCCCACTTGCCAATTTGACTGTGCAAGATGGGTTTCGACAACATGTATTTTAAAACATCAAAATGGGACGAAACATACACATCAACTGGTTTTATATATTGTTTGAGCTTTGTACAAGAGAAATAAAGACACAGACATAATTTTTCAACTTCGCTATATCTAGTTTCTGCATCGTTCAAAACTCTGCTAAGGTAGTAAATGGGTCTTTCGACTCCATTTTCATCCTCTTGGGCTAACATGCTTCCCAAAGTTTTGTCGGATGCAGCTATGTACAATCTCATACTCCTATTTCTACAAGGAGGCACCAAAATAGGTGGCTTGGTGAGGTACCCTTTGATCTTGTCGAAGGCTTCTTGTTGCTCTTGCCCCCACTCGAACCCTTCCTTATTCAATCGAAGTAAGGGTGAGAAGGCTTGCGCTTTTCCACTTAGGTTAGATATAAATCTCCTTAAGAAGTTTATCTTGCCCAGCAGAGATTGCAGTTCCTTCTTGTTTGTTGGCACTTTCGCTTCCAAGATTGCCTTCGTCTTGTTCTGGTTGATTTTGATTCCTTTCTTGTGGACGAAGAAGCCCAAGAAATCTCCAGCTTTCACACAGAACGCACACTTCAAAGGGTTCATCTTCAGACCATGCTTTCTCATTCTTTCGAATGATTGTCGAAGGTGGTCTATATGGTTCTTCCTGGAAACAGATTTTACAACAATATCGTCAATATATACTTGCATGAAAGTGTTAATAAAATCATGGAAGATAGAGTTCATTGCTCGCTGATATGTTTCCCCAGCATTTTTTAGGCCAAAAGGCATTACTACCCATTCGTAAGTGCCTAAGGCCCCCGAGCATCGAAAAGCTGTTTTCGACATATCTTCTTCAGCAATGAAAATTTGATTGTATCCTGAGTAACCGTTGAGCATGCTCAGGTACTCGTGGCCAGCGGCAGAGTCGACAAGCATTTCGACCACAGGCATAGAATATTCATCTTTGGGTGTTGCAGCATTCAGATCTCTGAAATCTATGCACACCCTCAATGTGCCATTTTTCTTAATAACTGGCACAATGTTTGCAATCCATTCGACGTACCTCGTAGTTCGTATAAATTTGCACTTCAGCAGTCTTTCGACTTCCGTTTTGATCTTCGACAGTATTTCTGGAGCGAAGCGTGTTGGAGTTTGTTTGACATGCTTTTTCCCAGGTTTGATTGGCAACTGAAGTTCTACCAATCTTTTGTCGAGACCAGGCATCTCATCGTAATCCCATGCAAAGCAGTCCTTGAACTCCTTCAGTAATTGGATCACTTCGACCCTGAGCTCTGGGTCTATTTTGGCACTGATATAAGTGGGTCTTTTATCTAACCCTTTGCCCAAGTCGATTTCTTCTAAAGGATCCTGTGCTAACATTTTGATGTTGTTCGTCAGGGGGTCCTTTTTGAAACCCAAAGGCTCATCGTCATAGATGGCGTCGATCCTCTGTTCCTGCATTCCTTCTGTCGAGATATCGGGAGGTTCTGGGTCGAAATCTTTTCCAGGACCTATATCTGATGGCTCTGGGTCGAAATCTTTTCCAGGACCTGCAGAAGGTAGTACTTGGTCATTGGCCTTGGTGGCCATATATTTTACTTCGGCTTCGAGAGCCGCTATCATTCTTGTTTCGGCTACGTAAGCCGAAATTCGCTGTAACGCTTGCGACTCAGTCATTATCACTGAATTCGCTTCCTCAACCAGTTGGTTGGATGTCAGTTAGCCCACTGAAATCAATATGAGACAATTCTTCTTTATCCCATTGAAACCCATGATCAGGATGCAGGTACAAGGAATAAAAAGCATTTGGCGCTGGCGCCATGTCGAAGTCAGGTGCTGGACATGGCCCAATGTGAGCCAAATTTTTGTCAAAGTCGGCTCTCCCTAGGTGATTAACTTCTCCTAAGTAGTAGCTCTGATCTGCTTCTATATTCTCGACAATCCCATCGGGACGCCATAATATCACCCTTTGGCGCATCGACGATGGTACTGCTCCGACACCATGTATCCATTCTCGGCCTAACAGTAGGTTGTAATTTGGTTTAGCCGATATGACCATGAACATGGTTGGTCAAAGGATGGATCCCACTTTGAGGTCTAGTTGAATCACACCCATGGTGGTCCCTATTCTGCCTTCGTAGTTCGATAGGACCATATTATGAGGCTTAATGTCTTCATCATTCTTGCCTACTTTTCTTAGCATGAAGTGGGGAATTATGTTGATAGTCGCCCTACAGTCCACCAAGATTTTGTTTACAGTGGCCTCTTCGAGCTTTGCCCTTATGAATAAAGGCTTGAGGTGACTTTTCATCGCCTCAGTTGGTGGTTCGAAGAAACCATTTTTCTCTTCAGTGCAGCCCTTACCCATGACAAAGTAGCATATTGGCCTATGCTTGGCCATCTCTTGTTCGACTTCCCAGTCGTTTGCTTCGACTTCCATTTGGCGGTCGAATTCTCTTGGCAAGACCGAAACTACATTTATCATGATGTCTAATGTTTCGTCGGACTCGGAGCTATCTTCGTCACCAGCTTCGTCTTGATCAGGCCATACCAATCTAATGGCCACTGGTTCCCTCTCCAAAGGCTTTCTTTGCTTTCGCTGGGGGACATTTGAGCTCGACTCTGGTTTTGGTTTTTGGCAGCCTCTCTCTCAGCCTTGCGCCGCCTTTGGTACCTTCTCCACTGGGATCGAGACATTGGGTTCTTTCCCTTGTAGTTACTCGATACTTGAGCAATTTTGGTGGCACCTACATGAGGTTCTTTCTTGAGTGTCAAAGATGAACCTTTTGGCACTTCAAAGGAATGCCACCTTTCTTCGTTGGGTCTCTTTCGACTCGATGTTTTGAGCCATGTATCGACTGGCACATTGGTTGGAGGCCTGAAAGTTAGTGGCCTCTTTTCCTGACTTGAACCCTTTTGATAGGTTCTTCTAGGATCGTGTCGAACATCAGAGCCTGCACTTGTTTTGGCATTTCTGCTTCATTTTTTGTTTGCTGCTCTCACACCTTCGATGTGTTCAGCAGCTTTCTTGTCAAAAATAGAGTTGCATCGAGGACACAACATTACTTCTGATTTTTTCTTCTGGCATCGTTGCAAGAATTCTGTCAGATTTTCGTTCTCTCGGGGGAACGCTGTTCTGTTTGCTTGCTCTTGCTTGATGGCTTCCTCTGAAACTTTTGATTCAGAGATTTCGACCATGTTGACATTCATGTTGTATTTAGTAACAAGAGTCATTTGCTTCATTTGAGCCTCCAGGTCTTTTGTTTGGCCTTGCACCGCAGCCAAGTAGGAAGTGGGTTTAGTTCCACATTTTGAGACTCCACCTGTTTCCAGTTTTGGGCCCTCCGCGGCCTTTTGGACTGCTTCGATTGTTTTTCTAGAAAGGTTCCCAGAAAAACTGCCAAATATTGGCATATTGATATGATCTTTGGTGACTTCGACCATAGTTATCCCTGGCCTTTTCACCTGACTCCTGGAAGCTTCGATCACATTTACCCCTGAGGGTTCAGCATAGTTGGCTTCCGCCTGCAAAGGGCTCGAATCCACATTCACTGGGGCCTTGTCATCGAACTTCAGCCTCCCTTCTTTGATAGCATTTTGCACAAGATCCCTGAAAAGAAAACATTGAGATGTTTTATGGCCCAGAAAGTTATGATATTTACAATAGCCTCTTTTCTTTCTTTGATCAAGAGGAGGCACTTTTACCCCTGGGGGTATTATCATTTGGCCATCTTTACAAGTAAATCAAAAATTTCATCACATTTCGTAATATCGAAACTGTAAGTCTTTTTAGGGAACCTATCATTGGCCTTTTCAGACTCAGTGGGGTTTTTTCCACTTGAGGGGACTAGTAATTTGCAAGAGTATGGTGGCCCTCGTTTTAACTCAGCTAAATCGACCTCACTCTCCTCGACGGCTATAAGTTCGTCGAATGTTTCTGGATCTTCATCGTCCATTTCGACATATGCGATCTTTTCTCTTTTATGAGTTTTTGTCGCCCTAGCTTTTTCAGCTTTAAGGCATTCTACCTGTCGAACCCTATCGGCCAATTGGGCCATGTCCCTCAGGTACTGGGTGTCTAATTTCTTCCTAATGGAGTAATCTAGACCTCCAGCGGCTATTTCGACTAACTCGTGTTCTGGCACTTGCGTAAAGCATCTTGCCTTGAGAAATCTAAACCTATTTAGGTATTCGTCTATAGGCTCAGTGAATCTCCTCTTTACACTAGCCAACTCTTTCAAGCTTATCTTGGTTTGTCCCATGTAGAATTTCTCATGGAACAATCTCTCCAACTGGGTCCAATGGTGGATCGAATTGGGAGGGGGGAGAGTTGTGAACCAAGTAAACGCATTCTTTCTTAGGGAACTTGGGAAATACTTAATCCTTAGGTTCTCATTGTTTGAGATTTCTCCCGCTTCGATTAGATATCTTGCCACATGTTCGACAGTGGATTCTGTCGTGTCACCTGAAAACTTAGTGAACTTAGGGACTTTGCATCTAGGAGGCAAGTCCGTTTGCAACACATATTCCAACAGCGGGGATGTGAAGTTGGGCCTACGGAAGCCCGTATTCATCCCGTTTTGCATCATGATTCTTTCAATCATGGCTGTCAAGTTATTCTCCAAACCAACATTCTGGTATTGGATTTGCTGAACTACTTCGTCAGCGTTTTGGTTTCTATTAACCATGCTTATTTCTGGGGCTACGACTCTCGGCTCTTCGACCCCAGGTTGTTCCATTTGTACCCTAAGGTTCTCTTCGACAGGCTGTTGGACTTGGTTAATAGTGGTTTCTTCCTCTAGAAGTATGCCTTGGTTTCCCCTTATCTGTGCCCTTTGGGGCTGTCGAATGGGTTGGGGTACCCCAAAAAAGTCAGCCAGATGCGACATTTGCGTTGTCATTTTCTTATTCGACTGGGTGGTATTCTGTATTAGAGGATTTAGCATTGTACTTAAAGTTTGCGCCAACATTTGAACCATGTCGTGGTTGCTTTCGTCCATTTGCTGCCTCAAGACTGCTGTCGAGGCATTCGTAAGGCTAGGCATTACGTGGGACGTTCCTCCTAAGAGTTGGTTCCTACCCATGTTCGCCATACCAACTCCAGAGCCTTGGAGTGGAGAAGAGGCGCTCACTAAAGGTTCTGAAAAGGTGGACGTAGCGTTCGCCAGGCTAGTCAATTCAGAAGTTGGCATGCCGTAGGGTGGTTCTCGATTTAACCAGACTGTCAAAAAACCTGGGGGAACATATGGTCTGGTTCCTTGGTTTCCCCTTGGTGGGGGAGTTCCCAAAGGCATTCTGGGGCCTGTAAATGAAGGTATTGGCCCCGTTTGTGTAACCGTTACTGCTGGCGTTGAACCAGCGGTTACCACTTCGCTTATGGTTGGGATAACCGTCTCTCCCACGTTTGTTTGTGGGTTTTCTCCATTGTTTGGCGGATTCGCCATTTCTCTACTTCTTCTCCTAGTATTGGTTTCGTTGGTGTATATTCTACCACTTCTCAATAACATGCAATACTCTCGAAAAAGGAGTATATTTTATAAAAAACGATTAAACTCGTAAAATCAACACAAAAGGTCCCACCAGGTGTGCCAATTTGTTTACCGTGAAATTTGGTAAACAACCGCTGATCTTCCAAAAGGTAACTTATTTGGTGACTCGCAGGATCGATCAGATTGATCCTAAGACATGGCTGATTTTTATCGTTTAAATGCTTTAAAATAGAGAGTTTCGACTAATCCTAATGGTGATTAACGCAAGTAAGGTAGAGACACTTTAAGTAAATTGCATGGAGAAAAGCTTGATAAAGTAAATAAAAGCATTAAAGGCTTGTTAAATAAATGACTTTGACTGAGATAAATAAGTGAAAGCGATAAATTGCTTGAATGTAAAAGATTTCGATTAAGGTAAATGGTGTTTCACACATACATTCTCAATGATTCTTTCTCTCACGTTGGGTACTTGAATCTAAATGAGTGACGTGTATACAATGATGAACACCCTTAATAACTAAGTGAACACTTAGTATTTATACTAAAAATCCTAAGTAACTGTTGGGCAGTTACATCGCTTCGTGGTGACAGCACATGGCACGTTCACAACCCTCGACGCCTACTTACACGCCACGTTGCGCTTGGTAACTGCTGGGAACCGCTTTCCCTCCAACAATTCAAAATTCAAACCGTTCGATCTTGGGCATCAGGGACCTTGGTCGAAAGGTTGCTCCTTCGACGTTGAAAACAACATGATTCCAACTTAGAGAAATTTCTCTAAGTATCTTGTCATTCTTTGATAAGCCTTCGATGTGATGAGTTGATCGAAGCCTTCTTGTGTAGGAAACTCTTCTAACTCATAATTAATGATCTATATGATAATAGAACATGGGTGTCGAATTTAGGAGCCAACAACATCCTACCTAAGCTGTCTAGGCCCTTGTCTTGCAACTGTGAGCTTAGTTCCACACTTCACCATTTTCATTTTGCAAGGTTGCAGGTTGACTCGTGCAGGGAGTTTCAAGCATCCTCAAGGCAAGCTGGGCATTGGGATAGCTTGAGGGAACTTCAAGGAAGCTCACAAAATCTCCAGGCCTCACTCAAAGCCCCCACATTGCCATATCCAAACTCAACTGAACAAGGTATTTTTCAAAGTTCTATCTCCTTATTTAGGCATCCTTAGGTCACGATTTGTGAAGCAAAGATGTAGTCCTTACCTTGCTGAAGTTGTACATATGCATACTTTCCATTTATATTAATTGAGCTAAGAGTATTTGGTTGTTGAACATGCTTAAAAAACTAGGTCAGAAATTAAGGCCATTAAAATTCTCCCTGGTCTTTTAGAGTTAGGTCATGAATTTTATATCACTGAAATCGTGAGATCATAAGCTACCTTTTTTGTGTTATGAGTTTTTGATTTTATGCAAGCATGAGCAAGAACAGGATTTGAACACAGAAGCGCACATTTTGGAAGAAGGCTGGAGGACAGGGATGAAGTCCTGGGCCTGGCGCGCCTTGGGCCTCCTATTCTGACTTTTCACACCCCCTAGTTTATTATTTGCACCCCCCCTTTTGCATATTTTGATATTTTTCATATTTTCTTTTTATTTTTGTGTTTATTGACTTTATTATTTTTTCCTGAACATTAAAAATCCCAAAAATATTTTCTTAATTTTTTGCATTTTTTTTTTAATTTTTTTTAATTTTTTTGACATAAAAATAGTTTATTAGGTTTATAGAATTTATTTTCTTAAATAAACTTGTAAATAATAATAAAATACTTAATATTTTATTTCATTATTTTATACACATTAAATATTTATTTTTCATACATATTTAATTTTTAATATTTGTACATAACATTATTATTATTTTTCTTAAACAAAAAATGAATAAAATAAAGGATATAGAACATATTTTCTTTTAAACCAAAAAATTAGGGTTTCCCCTTTCAAAAATAATATTATTATTTTTCTTTTTATTTGGGACTTAAATAATTTTATTTTTACATACATAAAATAATTACAAATTTTTTTTTGCATACATACATTTAATTGCATATTTAAATAATTGCTTATTTATTTATTGTACAATAAATTCAATTGGGTTGTAATAGTGAATTACGGTTTTATTTTGAGCAATATCCCCCATTTAAAACTTGTATCCCCCCTCCCATAATATTGTTGTAATAGCTTAGATTTACTTTACACAATTTATCGCATTATATACATGTTTGGTAAATTTAGGTTTTGTATGATAAGACAAAAATCAAACAAATACAAGACCTAATCCAAGACAAAAATGCATGAAAAATGACAACACATTATACACAAGCACCTCTAGGGTTTCACCCACTCGGTTGCCTAACAAAATGGCAATGGTATGCATGCAAGGTATCTTGGCAAAATCAAACAAAACAAAAGATCATAGTCCCTCGATGACGCTATCAAAAGGTTGCCTAAACAAATGATCTTAGTGCCTCAAAACTTGCTAAGATACTTGGCAATATTGCTATCATGGTCATACGATGACCCACCGTCCCGTTTAACATCCAAAGATAGGGTTGTTTACTAAAGCAATGGTAAATCAACAATGTCAAAGAAATAAAAATGTGTAGGAAAGAAATTTGAGTAGGTAGATGCTTCTAGTTACTTGATCAATTTGAAAACAATCCTTGATATTTTCAAACAAACACACACACATTTTAAAAACATTTCAAAAAAACAACTTTCAAAACATTGAAACATTTTTTCAAAAGACAAACATCTTTGTGTACATTCTTACGAATGAGAATCATTACAAAGATTGCCAAAACGATGGCCTCTTTTCAAAATACTTTCAAAACCACACAAAGCACAATTTCAAACAATTGGAAAAGCAAAGAAAGTGATCTAAACAAGTAACTAAGAGTCCATGGAAAACCATGGATGAAAAGGGTGCTAGCACCTTCCCTTTTCATAACCTACCCCCTGAACTCAAGAAAATATCTCAAAGGTCTTTTCTGTGCTTTATTACCTTTCCTTTTGGATAAAATAAAAGTCGGTGGCGACTCTTGCTAAAATGAAACATTTGCGACGAAACGTAAAACCTCAAGTCAGTTCTCCCACCGTATCACACATGTCTTCTATGTTCAAAATCAGGTGGGACAATGAAGCTCCCCAGATTACCATTGAGAGGTTGGACGAACCCACACATTGTTGTGACATCGAGACTGAAGAGGTAGCAGATAAACCGTGGTTTCATGAGGTAAAGAGGTATCTTGAAGCTCAAGAATACCCCGAGGGGGCATCTGTTAATGATAAGAAGTTTCTGAGAAGGTTTGCTGCAAAGTTCTTTATCAGTAATGGGATCCTCTATAAGCGTAACCATGATTCAACCTTACTGCGATGTGTGGACAAAAGCGAGCCAGAAAGGATCGTGGCATAGTTACATGAAGGTACCTTCGGAACTCATTCTAGTGGACATACCATGGCAAAGAAGATCTTACGGGCTGGATATTACTGGTCTACTATGGAAGCCAATTGTTATCAGCACTCTCAGTCCTGTCATAAGTGTCAAGTCTATGCTGATAAGGTGCATATACCTCTAGTTCCTCTGAATGTTTTGACAGCTCCTTGGCCTTTTGCAATGTGGGGCATCGACATGATTGGCGAGATCAGACCTACTGCATCCAACGGGCATCGTTTCATTTTGGTGGCTATTGATTACTTTACGAAGTGGGTCGAGGCAGCTTCCTTTGCTACAGTAACCAAGAACGTCGTGGCGCGGTTTATCTGACACAACTTGATCTGTCGATATGGTATACTAGAGAGAATCATTATGGATAATGGTACAAATCTCAACAATACGATGATCACTGAGATCTGCAAACAATTCAAGATTCGGCATCATAACTCTTCTACCTACCGGTCGAAGATGAATGGGGTTGTTGAAGCGGCTAACAAGAACATCAAGAAGATTATGCAGAAGATGACGGTGACATATAAAGACTGGCATGACATGTTACCATTTACTCTTCATGGGTACCATACCTCGACAAGGACATCGACTGGGGCAACACCCTACTCTTTGGTGTATAGCATGGAGGCAGTCCTACCCATTGAGGTCCAGATACCCTATCTCCGGATTATGAAGGATGCAGGTTTGAGCGAAGATGATTGGATCCAGACCCGGCTTGATCAGCTGAACTTAATCGATGAAAAGAGACTTACTGCTATTTGTCATGGTCAGACGTATCAAAAGAGAATGATCAAGGCTTTTAACAAGAAAGTCAGACATCAAGAATATCAATTCGGGGATCTGGTGATCAAACGCATCATACTACCGCAAGGTGATCCCAGGGGCAAATGGACCCCCACATACGAAGGGCCATTTATGGTTAAGAATATTTTCTCAGGAGGAGCCATGTTTCTAACCACCATGGATGGTGATGACCTTCCTCACCCCGTCAATGCAGACATAGTGAAAAAATACTACGCCTAATCAAAGACCCGCTAGGTTGACTGGCCTAGGCAAAAATAAGGGCTTCCCGGCGAACCAAAAGGGTTCGGGCAAAAATAAGGGATGAAAATGAAAAAACTGTACACCCGGCAAGTCGAAAACATGAAAAGGCGGCTTGGGCAAAATAGGGTATCCCGATGGACTAAAAACCTGAAAGGGCGGTCTAGGAAAAAATTAGGGATCAAAGTGTAACACTATGTCTCATTGGATCATCTTGCGACCAGACCTCGGTATCGACTATCAAGCCCGGATGGCGCCAATCAATCTGATCTACCTTCGACCAAGTAGCAAAGTGATGAGACGCTCGAAGATATAAAGGCAATAGCAGAGTTCGAACCTAGTGGGATTGTTTCATATAGCTGTTTTTCTTTCTTTTACATAAAAAGTATAATTTATGTTCCCTCGGAGGCGTCCTCTTACTAGGACGTCAGCCTCTTGTATAAAATGCCTATTGCAGGCCAACTTCAAAATCAATACAATTCATTTTCACAAGAAATTTCAATTTGTTTTTCTTTTTCTGTTTTGTTTTGCAAGAACGTCCAATGATTCATTTCTGATATATGCATTTGAAAATAATTGTTGCTCATAAATATTTACATGTGAAACGAAAGACAATTACTCGTAATTCCAGGAACAGGGGAAAACGAGAAGTGTCCAAACCTTACAGTTGCTCTACCCACCAGGTACATGGATAGAGCCAGCTTGAGAATATAACTAAGGGTTTATATATTCCCTGCAGAGTAGGAAGTATCCAAAGACTGTGGTGTTAGCTCTACCCAGCCAAGGTTCATAATCACGAATGAGTCGGAAAAATTCTTCCCAAGCAGAGTTTATCTATCACCAGCAAGAGAAGTTCACCACCAGCAGAGTTTATTTCTCCAAATCAGCAGATTGTCCAGCAGAGCATCTCTCTTCCCCGCAGAGTCATTCTCCCACAGGATTATTCTCAAACAGATTTTCTCCCGTCGGAATGTTCTCAAGCAGAACAGACGCAAGTCTCCAGCTAATCATCTTCGGTCACTATCCCCAGAGAGAATGAAGAACTCAACTCCTTGTACTCTCCAACAGTAGTCCAGGATTTATTCTCCCCAGCCGGAAGATGTCACAAGAACATTGCATATCCATACATCGTGGCATACGCATATGCATCATACAGAACAATCCCTTTTATTTTGAGAACATCATTACTCAATACATTTCATACATCATGACATTACATACTGTTGTACCCGAAAATTTTCCCTCTCATTTTTCAAGGCTTTTCTCACAAGGATTCTCAAGGTTCAAGCTTGCACAAAGTACATTGGGATTTTCCAGCACCAGAATTAAAAGGAAACAGTCAAAAAGGGAGAAAACAGATAAAAATAACATTTTGACAAATTTGGAGGAAAATAGGTCTCCTTCGATTCAGCCCCCTTCGATTGGACTTTGCACCTCCTTCGATTGCTCAAAAGTTGCTGCTAGCGTGCCTCTTGTGTCTGGGCATATGACTTCAAATAGGTCTCCTTCGGTTCAGAAGGAAATGATCTTCATACAAGCTTCAATTGAGTTTTTTTTTCCCTTTGAAACAGTGTCCTTCGACTCAGGAATGTCCTTCGACTCAGGAAGTAAAGGCCTACTTTTGGTTTTCTTCAATTCAAAAAGTCAATAATCTTCTGAAAGCTTCCTTCGATTCAGAAGTTAATAACCTTCTGAAAAGTGTCATTCGATTGCACCATTCGCCCCTCACCTGTTTGCCTTGGATTCATAAGTTTTCGATTGGATGAATGGCTACCTTCCTGTGACTTTCAAATTCATCTTCATGTATGATTCGAAAGTGCCTCATATTACCTTTGAATCCATCTGTAAACCCTTCAATACGCCATAGTCCTGCATTATAACACACAACTTGGTGGTCCATTCGAAGGACTTGCCATAGTTGGGGAATAATTGTTCTCTTACTTTGGAGTCTAGTCGAAGGTTTGGGCCTAAGTTATTAAAAATCAAGAAGACCCAAAATGGCATATTCAGCTAAAAATGGCCATTCGAAGAACACACAGTTGGTTCATTCGAAGGATACAACTGGTGAAAATGAATGTTGTTTTGTTCTAGTCCGGTCGAAAGGTGTAGAAAGATGGAGGATTCGACTCAAAAGATCAAGTTGAACATTTAGACCCATAGGCTAGGCTACGTGTTTTCCCTTTTCAGGCCTCAAAACTATGACTCACCCTATACTTAATTGTTTATGCAAGTTAAAATAGGCCTTTACCCATTTGTTGTCCAAGACCACTTGCACTTAATAGTATAATACTACCTTTTAGAAAAGTTTGTCTTGAGCCTTGCGCCTATTTTCCTTCAAAAGGAAGCAACCCATCTGAACCATTCATCTTGCTTTTATGGCACAAGTGGACATTTACTTTCCAGCTGAGCCTTATTTTATATTTTTTGCTCCCCAAGCTTCCCAAAAGCCTTTCTCTATAAATAGAGAGTTCATTTGCACAAAGAAGGAGAGGATCTTTATACCAGAGGAACGAATCCCCCAAATTTTCTCAAACACAACAAAAAACTCTCAAGTTCATCAAGACTTGAGAAATCACAAAAAAGCCCAGAATCACATTCATCTCCTTCAATTCTGATGAACAACCACACTTCAGTCTCCTTCGAAATCGAAGAAGCATCGCACTTGCTTTTTCCCCTCTTTCGAATCCAGCATCCTGGGCCTCCACTCAAGGTCCCACATCCATTCAAGGCCTGAAGAAAGGTAAGTTATTCTTACCTTTGAACTTTTCGTTTCATGGCATAGTAATTTTTCTCTTTCGTTTGAAACATGTACATACCATTGTTCCTTTCGTTTCCACCCTTTTAACATATTTTTCAGAGCTAACCCTTTCGTTTTACTTTCTGTTTACCTGAACTTGCTTTAACTATTAAACTGTTTACAAGAAAAATACTAGCATGGCCTCAGGCCATGTTGCCATTTAATGCTTTAAATAAAAGAAACAGGAAACAGGAAATAGGAAACGAAGCTTCTGGCTTCAACCCTCTTTTTCCAACTAAAATGAAAGAGACAACCAGGAGGAAAACCATGTTGACTTCTAGGCCCAGACGAAAAGCATGCCTTCACTGATTTCAGGCTCAGTCGAAAGGCATTCCCTCACTTTTTTCGACCTCCAGTCGAAGAAGGCAACAAGGCAGAACCAGAAGGCTTCTCCATGCACATACTTACCCAATCGAAGGAGGCCAACAGAATGCAAATTGAAGGGTGCTCCTGCCTGGGTCGAAGAGCTCATTTTCCTTTCTTTCATTTTGTTTTTGCCTTTACATTTTCCCGCCTTTCAATATAGTTGTAATAGTGTAGGATATTTATTTCCTGCATTTTTATTGCTTTGTACAAATGCTAGTAATTAGATGTGTATGGCAAGATAAAACCAACAAATAGACAACCCTAATCAAAGACTAAATTCCTGCAATCAAATACACTTAGCACACATGCACCCTTAGGGTAATTCCACTTGTTGCCTTACAAAATGGCCATGTTATGCATGTGGGATGTCTTAGCACAAACAAATCGAAAAAGATCATAGTCCCTCGATGACGCTATCAAAGTTGCCTTTCAAAATGATCTTAGTCCCTACAGAAAAGTGCTAAGTTATTTCATAAGATTGCTATCATGGTCATACGATGACCCAACGTCTGTCCCTTCACATCCAACGATGGGGCTTCTTATCAAATCAATGGTAAGATAACAACATCTAAAGGAGGAGGAAAAACACATCTAAAACTTTTTGAGTAGGTAAATTACTTTTAGTTACTTGCTCAATTTCAAAACAAACATCCTTGCTATTTTCAAAACAATCACATACATCTTTCCAAAACTTGAAATATTTTCAAAAGCTCAACACTTTGCATACATTCTTACGAATGGGAATCATTGCAAAGTTCGCCTAAACGATGGCACCTTTTTCAAAATACTTTCAAAACCACACAAAAGCACAATTTTCAAACAAAATCAAGTGATCTAACAAGTAACTAAGAGCCCATGGAAAACCATGGATGGAAAGGGTTCTAATACCTTCCCTTTTCATAATCTACCCCCCGAACTCAAGAAAACATCTCGAAAGGTCTTTCCTGTGCTTTTTCACCTTTCCTTATTAGATAAAAGAAAAGTAGGTGTCGACTCTTGCTAAACCGCGACATTTGCAAACACAAACGCAAAACCCTCAAGTTCGTTCTCCCATCGTATCACACATACGACTAACTCTTTACCTTTCAGGGAAAGATACAATAAAGTTCTCACAAGTTTTCTCTGGTTCAGTCAAATCGATACTAAGATTTATATTCCAGTTCAAGCTATGAATCCCGGAAATTGACCGGATAATATCTTGATTTCTCCAAAATACTACGAAGCCTGGAATCGACCAGACAGTGGTATATCTTAAATACGAGCTATGAAGCCTGGAAATCAACCAGAAAACAGCTTAACCCTCAGCAAGTTATTATGAAGCCAGGAAATCAACCAAATAGCAGTACAAGATACCATGAAGCTTGGAATCGACCAGACAGTGGTATAAGACGATGTGAAGACTCGAGCACGACCAGTTAGCAGCAAAGGACACTGAAGCCTGGGACACGACCAGATAACAGTATAAGGTACTGCAAAGCTTTGAATTCGACCAAATAGCAGTTTACTCGACCAATTACTATGAAACCCGGAGATCGACCGGATATTAGTATGCCTTAAATTCAAGTCGAAACCTGGATACAACCAGATAACCACTTGATTCCTTCTGAAGCCTAGAGAACGACCAGATAAGAATCTAGAAATTGCAAAGCCTGGAAGACGACCAGATAGCAAGCCTAATCTCATATCCCCAGTAAGTCGCTATAAAACCTGGAGCACGAACAGATAACAGTCGGTCTTATTTTCCTCAGCAAATCACTGTAAAGCCTTGAGCACGACCAGATAGCAGTTCATTTTCACCTCCTCGACTAAGAGATGATTCCCCAGTAGAGTAACTGACAACTGAAGTTCCTAAAACTCTATTTCTCTCAAGACAGAGAATAGCATTCCCCAGCGTAGTCCTCCTCAACAACAGGTGTACGGGCTCTCGCAAAGGAATCTCTTATGAGATTGACACTTATTCTAATGGAATCTTTAAGCCCATCTTCCGTCATTGACTTCCAAATGGCATCTATAAGCCCATTCCCGATATCACAAGACGAGTACCAATTCATGCGAGTGCAAATTTCTGGGCACTCTAGTGTTCAATCATCTTCAACCTTCAGATCACGAAAGGCAGACAAGCCAATCTACATCCTCAGGTTTAATAAGATTGAACAGGGGCAGCTGTTTTACCCCAAAATTGTCCCTCCCATATTTCTCAATACATGTCAAGTAAGGTCCTCAAATTTCTTAAGGAAGTCCAAGGGTTGACCAGACAAATTCTCTCCTAAGACAGTCTACCTCAAATTAGGGTTTCCTTTTGCATCAAGATGTTTGATTCCAAAGGATCCCAAATTCTCACCATTGTCCTAATATGTTATCAATATCATCCATGTCAAGTTTCAAGCCTTGCAGAGAAAATTTGCTCAGTCAATTGCTCAAAGGCCTGAAAATCGACTGTGCTAGGGGCAAAAGTCAACTGTGGCCCACATACAGTCAAACTTCAAGATTTTTGCTCAACATTATCATTTTGAATTACTATTCATCATTTTATCAAGTTTTGATCATGATTCCTCAAGGATTGCTCACAATTCATCTAAACCCAAAAGTTGTTAAATTAGGGTTTTATAGGAAAAGTCAAGTTAACTTTGACCAAGCATAACTTTCTCATACTTGATCAAAAATGACAAATACAAAGCTCATTTTGAAGACAACGTGATTCCCCACAATTCATATTCATCTCCCAAGTTCAAAATATGCACTCACAAGAAGATGTAAATTTGGACATTATAGGCCATTTTGAAATGTCAACAAAAACACCTTTTAGGTCAAAGCTTCATACATAAGCATGGAAGAGTCAATTGAGATGAGACCAAAAGGGTTGCTTATAGGACATCTTAAGATTTCTAAAAAGTCAAAGAACACCTCTCTAGGGTCAAAATTGAGAGAGTTATGCATTGGCCAGTTGACCCTTTTTGCAAAATTGCCAAAAGTCAAGTGTGTCCAAAATTGCATTTTTTGCTAAATGGGCCCAACTTTTTATGCTTGCACTGAGTTTGTAATGTGACCCAAGACCCATGAGCCCTTCCACTTTTCATTCTTTTATTTTTGTCATTTATTTTGATTTTATTTCATTTAAATCAAATAAAATAATGAAAATATCAAAAACTAATTAAATCTTGAGATTTTGTGCATGTTTAGGTTCATTACACGGCTGGAAACAAGATCAAATCGTGCAAGGTTCAAATGGACACAAAAAGATTCGATTTGCTTGATTTGGAAAGATTTTGCACAAGGATCAAATCATGAATCAATATTAATAATTGGAAGAGATTTGATACAAAATTGTAACCATAATGCATTCTACTATACATAAGGAACAAGTGCAGATCAAAAACAAGGGGCTGGAGGCGTGGAAAAATAGAGAACGAATTGCAAAAAATTCAAGAAAAAGTGCAAACTGATTTCCAAGATTCAGGCTATCTCAAGCCATTATGATCATACCAATCACTTGCTGGTCATCCTAGGATCGCATTTCAATTGCTAGCAAGCCTCCCCACACTCAGAATCACGCTGTAAGGTTCATACGGTTTGGCTCTTTTCTTGAATTCGATTTCATCAATTCTGGCATATTTAGCATGTTTGATTGGTATATTCATAATCCTTGAGATGTTTGCAAGCTAATGGTTGTATTTAATTGCATTTTTATTGACTGTATACCAAGATGCCATGGCTAGGGTTCGTGGTTCGTTTTTAGAGATTTTTCATACAGGAACAATTGGCCATTAATAATGGTACGATGATGCTCGTAAGGTTGCAACGAGTGGATTGATACCATTGATTTTGATTTATCATGCGTATACAAGATTTTGGAATGAACAGAGGCTGTAGCTACACTCAGATGTCTGTAGGTAAAAGCTTCCAGGGCTAACACGACGGTGGGAGGAAGAAGGTGGTCACGTGGCACTCCCTGACTTGCCAATTCAAATTTCGCGCATTTTAAGAATTTATATTTGGTTTATATTATATAATACTTGTTTGCTATTGTTTAAACAACTAACCATGCCAGCTCAGTTGGCAAGCGTGTAGTGTGATAACGCTCAAGGACCTGGGTTCGATCCCCAGGTCCCAACATTGCTTCATATTATTTTTCTTTGCATAATCAGGTGCACAAGTGTCCCATGCGTCCACCATACATCATCAGCATCCAACCATCAGATCATCAACATGCCATATCCAAGGCTTCTCCCATGAGGGTCCACCATTCGCCCAGTCAAGCGTACATACAGGATTTGGAAAATTTCAAAAGGGCCAGGATTGGTTGGGCTCATAATTGCCAATCACACCCCCTCCTTTTGCTAATACCAGGCCCATTCTTTTCTCTTTTATTTACTTCTTTTATTTAAATTAATTTGTTTAATTATCTTCTAACAAAATCAATTTATTTTTTCACAAAAAATCATAAAATCAAGTTTCACAAAATTTAGAATTAGGTTTTTTTTTATTTTATCAAATTTAATTTAATATTAGTTTTAATTTAATTTAGGGTAATTCTAACTTTTTGTATATAATTAAAATCAATTAGAAAAATTAGGGTTAGACTTTTGATTTAATTTTTTTTTCTTTCTCAAAAAATAAAAAATAGGTTAATTTAATTATTTTTCTAAATTTAAATTAATTAGTAATTAGGTTTTTTTTATTTATTTAATTAAACTTTATTTTCTCAAAATAGCACAAAAATGACAAAAAAAATGATTTTCCTTTTAAAATTACAATTAGGTAGTTGGGGTCAAAACCCTAAATCTCTCGTTTTCGATTCATCGCACGTGTTTATTATTATTTTTGCAATATTAATGTAACTGCTCACATTATGTAATAGTTTAATCTAGGATTTTCTTTATTTATCGTCTTTTACGGGTTTTTGGCTATGTAATTAATCCCTACCCCGAAGCCTTGTAATAGCGTAGGTTTTATTTCCCGCATTTTAATTCTTGCAAATATTAACTGTTTAGATGTATGCTAATAGGATTGTATGACAACATTGCATGATAATTTAAAACGGCTAGAAAACCCTAATGTGCAAAGATAATAACTGAAATCAAATCACTCGCACATGTGCACTCCTAGGGTATACTCTCACTTCGGTTGCCTTCGGTAAACTGTCATTAAGTATAGGGTGTCTTACTGGTGGCCTTCCTGTGTAAACAAAGATCAAATGTCCCGTTCGGAAATGTTGCCTCGGAAATGTTGCCTCGAATATGATCTTAAGACTTTAGGGTTATTACTAAGAAGTCCTAACATTGCTTTAGTGATCGTACGTCCCTTACGAATTGACCCTTACAAATCCAATGACGGTGCTACCTATTTCTCAATAGTAGGATAGTATTGTCTAAAGGAAACGAGAACAGAAACAATCTTTTTTTCAAGTAGGTAGATGCTAATAGGTACTTGCTCAAAATCAAACTTTTCACACTTACACCTTTTTCAAACAAAGTTTTCAAAAACAACTTCGTAACACTCTTGAGGACAGAAACAAGGGTTAAAACGAAGTAAAACAAAACTTTTCAAAACAAACACATACAAGCAATTTTAAAAGATGAGCAAGTACCTAAGAGCCCATAGAAAACCATGGATAGAAATGGTACTAACACCTTCCCTTTCTATAATCTACCCCCGTACTCAGAATATCTCGAAATAGGAATTTTTCTATGCTTTTTTCCTTTCCGGTTGGATAAAATAAAAGTCGGTGGCGACTCTTGCTTACCGCGACATTTTGCGAATATAAAACGCAAAATGCAAACCAGCATTTTCAAAATAGTCGGTTCTGCCACCGTATCACAATATGATCCATCACGAGATTAAAGTTTATGTTGATGACCTGATAGCTAGGTCTCAGACCGAAGGAGAACATCTTAACTATCTACACAAGCTGTTTGAAATACTAAAGAAGTACAAGCAGAGGTTGAATCTGAACAAGTGCACTTTTGGGGTGAGATCTGATAAGCTCCTGGGTTTCGTCGTCAGTGGTAAAGGTATTGAAGTTGATCCCACCAACGTCAAGGCTATTCAAGAAATGCCAGTCCCCCGTACTGAGAGGGAAATCAGAGGTTTCATGGGACAACTGAATTACATCGCCCAATTTATTTCCCATCTGACCACTACTTATGAGCCAAACTTCAAGTTACTGAAGAAAAATCAGGTAGTGAAGTGGAACGACGATTTCCAGATAGCCTTTGACAAGATCAAGGAGTACCTCCAAGAACCTCCAATCGGATGCCACCAGTTGAAGGGAGACCTCTAATAATGTACTTCACAGTGTTGGAGAATTCAATGGGGTGTGTACTGGGCCAACATGACGAGTCTGGTCGAAAAGAGCATGCAATATGCTACCTTAGCAAAAAAATTTCCGACTCTGAAACAAGATACTCACTTCTCGAGAAAACTTGTTACGCTTTGGCATGGGTTGCTCGCCGACTAAGACAATATATATTGACCCATATTTCTTTATTGATCTCTAAAATTGATCCCATCAAATACATATTCGAGAAGCTCACTCTCTCTGGAAGGATAGCCAGAGGGCAAATGGTCTTGACTTAATACGACATTTAGTACACCACTCAGAAAGCAATCAGAAGAAGTGTACTGGTAGATCATTTGGCTCATCAAGTTGTAGACGACTACCAGTCTATGAATTTTGAGTTCCCGGACGAGAATATCATGTTAGTTACAGATAGTGAAAAACTTGGATCGTATGAACGACATGAGCCAGGATGCCGATGGACTATGGTTTTTGATGGAGCTTCCAACGCGCTTGGTAATGGAGTTGGTGTTGTAATAATCTCCCCCAAGGGTTTCCATACGCCCTTCAAAGTGTGCATCATGGGCATCAAAGTTGCTATTGATATGAGAATCAAGTTCTTGAGCGTATATGGGGACTCAGCCCTAGTAATCAATCAGATTAAGGGAGAATGGGATACGAAGCATCTGAATCTCATTCCTCATCAAGAACATGTGTTGACCTTAATCCCGTACTTCAAGGAGATCACTTTTGACCACATCCTACGAGAAGAGAACCAGTTGGCAGATGCATTGGCTACCATGTCGCCTATGTTTAAAGTCAGATGGGACAATGAGGCTCCTCAAATTAACATTGAGAGACTAGCGAACTGGCACACTGTTACGAAGTTGATACCGAAAGAGTAGAAGAGAAGCATTAGTTTCATGAAGTGAAAATGTACCTCGAGGCCCAAGAATATTCTGAGGGGGCATCTTTTAATGACAAGAAATTCCAACAGAGGTTCTCTTCTAAGTTCTTCCTGAGCAACAAAATTTTGTACAAGCGCAACCATGATTCGACTCTACTTCATTGTATGGACAAGAAGGAAGCTGAAAAGATTATGGGAGATATGCACGGAGGTATATTCAGTACTCACTCCAATGAACATACAATGGCTAAGAAGATTCTGAGAGCGAGTTATTATTGGTCGACTATAGAAACTGATTTCCATCACCACTCAAGAACTTGTCCCAAATTCCAGATTTATGCTGACAAATTGCATGTGCCACCGGTCCCTCTGAATATCTTGACAGCTTCTTGGCCATTTTTGCAATGTCGGGCATCAATATGATTGGTGATATTAAGCCTACGACTTCTAACGAACATCGCTTCATCCTCGTTGCCATTGATTACTTCACGAAGTGGGTTATCATAAGAATGTGGTGGCTCGGTTCATCAAGCATAACCTTATCTGTCGATATAGCATCCCTGAGAGAATTATCACAGAAAATGATACCAATCTCAACAATACCATGATTACGAAACTCTGCATGCAGTTCAAGATCAAACACCATAATTCTTCACTGTATCAACCGAAGATGAATGGCATAGTGGAAGCCGCCAATAAGAACATCAAAAAGATTATATAGAAAATGACTGTAACATGTAAAGATTGGCACGAGATGTTACCATTTTCTCTTCATGGTTACCGCACTTCCATACGAACATCAACTGGGACAACCTTGTTTTCTCTAGTCTACGGTATGGAAGTTATCCTACCTGTCGAGGTTCATATTCCTTCTTTAAGAATTATGAAAGTTGTCCTACCCTGTTTTGGGCTATTGGGCCATTGCTTTAAAGTCCAATCGTGTATTAAACTCATTATACACCTAATATCTTGTTCATGTAACCCTTGATCTATTTTATTTTAATTATTTTTTATTTATTCATTAATAATTCAAAATAAATAAGATAAAAATACAAGGCTTATCAACAAAGGTCCAAGCCCATATATTCTGACCTAATTCCATGTTATATAATCTCCATTATTCATACAAATAGGACACGAAACCTTTGTCCAAGAATCACCTCCAAAAACTCAAAATTCGTTCAAGTTTAGGGCAAGTTGTAAACCCTAGTTACAGTCTCTTTCCACGCGAGCCAACCATCCCATTCCACTCCAGAGACCTTGTAGGGTAAGAATGGAGTATTTTGGATTATCAAAGAGGCCTAAGATCTACAATTCATGCATCATCATTTCACATGCTTTTTATGAATTTCGTTTTTAATTTTCATGATGCTTTGACTTGAGCTAACATTTGCAATGTATTTTTGAGCCAAAATGATGTAGGATTGACCCATTACATGAAGCCCATGATGCCTAAATCATATACCACCATTATTACACTGATTTGCATCACTTTGTTCATATCTCATTATGCAGGATAATTCATCCCAAACTAAGGCCACCAATGGATTTGTAGGTCCTGATTTAGGGGGGTAGGGTCCCCCTGGATCCCTAATTTGTGCTTTTTTGCAGGAACAATAAATTGGATCACCAGAGAAGATTACCGGAGCTAGGGCTACAACGTCTCTCCGGTCAATGCGTTTGAGTTTCATATTTATTTTGATTGTTTCACATAAGTTAACAGTTGCATTTCCGCCTCAGTGGTTGAAACGCGCGCTAAGGCATTACCCTATCAAGGCGTGGGTTCGATCCTTGCCATTTGCTGTTTTTTGTCATAATTTTTCATATTTTGCAAATTGAATGCAAAGCGCATTGGCTTCTATCCTTTGACACAGGCGCATGCCTGGCCCGATGGTGAAGGTGCTGATTGAAAGCGTAGAGGGTGTGGGTTCAACACCCAGCCCTGATAACTTTTTTAAAACCTTTATTTTCTTACTATTTTCACTTATAAACCCTAAATTCATCAAACTAAAACCATTTTTTTATCAATTAATTTTTTCAAAAATCCTAATCAACATTAGGGTTTAGTTTTTGTTTAACTAATAAACTTTCTTATTTTTTCAAATTAAACTTAATTAGGGTTTTTAGGTTTTAATTAATTAAAATCAATTTAGTTTTTAGGTTAATCATCAAATTTTTTATCAAAAAACCACCAAAACAATTTCCATCCTCTTTTCTTTATTTTACATTTTTGCGTAGTTTACTCTTTTCACATTTTTTTATCATTATTGTAACTGCTCATGGTTTGTAATAGTTAATTAGGGTTTTACTTTTCCCGTAGTTTTATTACTTCTACCCCCATTCCCAAAGCTTTGTAATAGCATAGAATTGTATTTTCCGTACATTTATCGCTTTACTATATTTGTTACTATTTCTTAGTAATTAGGGTTTGCATGAAAAGAATAATAACGAATCAATAGCTAACTTAATACAAGATAAAATAACTGAATCATGAATCACTTTGAACACGCGCACCTCTAGGGTAACCTCCCTTGTTGCTTTCGGAACAAAACATAGTCATGTCCCTCGAACGTGGGGACGCTTTAGCACTGCCCCTCAATTAAAAAAGATCGTAGTCCATCGATGACCCTTTCAAATGTTACCTTCGGTAAATGATCTAGCCCCTTACGAAATTGCTGAAGCGGCCCTACGAGTTGCCTTCTATGACTATACGATGACCCGCGCATGTCCCTTCACATGCAATAGATAGGGCTATCTACCAACTAATGGTATGGATAGTACTATCTCTAAAGGAGAAGGAAAAGAATAAGAAATACCATAGTGGGTAGGAATGTTTAATCGCTTGCTCATAACTTTTTTACAAACAACACATTTTTCACACTTTCAAAATAAAATATTTTCAAAGTACGCATTCTTAAGAGATGATACAAGAATCATTACAAAGTCAGCCTTACATTGGCTTTTCAAAATATTTTAAAACAATTCACACACACACAAAGCAAGTTTTCAAAGTGAGCTAAGCGATTAAGAGCCCGTAGATAACTACAGATGAAAATGGTGCTAACACATTCCCTTTTCATAATCTACCCCCCGAACTCAAAATCAAAAAAGGTATTTCCTGTTATTTTCACCCTTTCCTTATTGGATAAAATAAAAGTCGGTGGCGACTCTAACTATCCACAACAATTGCGATAAAATGCAAAACCAAGTCAGTTCTCCCACTGTATTACAAGTAGTAATTGAATTAAATAATTATTTAGTTAGAATAAATAATAATAATAATAATAATAATATAATAAGAGAGTATGGAGAATAGAGTAGATATCGACATAACACGTAAAAGAGGAAAAAGAGAAGAACGAGAGAAAGAGGGAAAAGCTAGGGCTCAAGGGAGAACACCATTGTTAGAGGTCGAGTGATTCATCACTAGAAATACCAAGGTAAAGGTGAGATTCCAATTCTATAAGGGCTTTCATGGTAAATGTGGGTTGGGATTTTGATTTCTCTTTTTGGTATTTGTCATACCCTAATTTTATATCTAAGATCCCGCCTTTTATCTCCATCATTGTATAGAAAGTGTTCACAAGTGATTTGATCTTCTTTTTTTTGCCAATTCTCGAGTCAAATTTTAAAAATTCATAACTTCTTCAAATTTCGATATTTTGGAGTGATTCTTTTTGTATATGATTCTCCTTGATGTTATCTACAACTTTTCTTTACGAGTCAAGATCCGATTATACTTGAAAAGCCACAATAAATAGGAAATGTTAGAAGTCATTTTGTGAATTTGACGAAATTTGATTTCAATTGTGTTTTGTTCATGATTTCTATTCCACTAAAAAATTACAAAAAATACATTTAGCATCATTCTACTTTATTTGCAATTTTATTTATTTTATTAAAAAAATCCTAATATATATATATATATATATATATATATATATATATATATATATATATATATATATATATATATATATATATATATATATATATATATATGTGTGTGTGTGTGTGTGTGTGTGTGTGTGTGTGTGTGTGTGTGTGTGTGTGTGTGTGTGTGTGTGTGTGTGTGTGTGTGTGTGTGTGTGTGTGTGTGTGTGTGTGTGTGTGTGTGTGTGTGTGTGTGTGTGTGTGTGTGTGTGTGTGCGTGTGTGTGTGTGTGATACGGTGGGAGAACTGACTTTTGGTTTTGCGTTTTATCGCAAATGTTAACCATATGCTGAACTCTGAGAAGAATTGCTAAAATAAATTTCAAACTTTGCTGGAGAGAAACAAAATACACTACAAATACTAAGAGAGGACGCCAATGAAGATTGGATGCTGCCAAGGGATACCAATAACCATTGTATTTGTGGGGAATAACTTGTCAACTTCTTCGTTGGGGATGAAGTGATTTTCTGAACAAAAATGCGTCCATATGCTTCTACCGGGTATATGAGTATCCTTGAACAAGAATGCTTCAACAAATAGACCCTTATGGGGATATGAGAAATCTTGACAAAGAAATCCCGATAAAAGCTTCTACTGGGGAACAAGAGAATTTTCAGCAGAACTTGGCTAGGGAATAAGAAAGATCTCTCAACTGGGTAGAAAACTCTACTTCGTGAATGACCGTTCACCAATAAGTTCAGCCTTATGAACATTCACTAGGGACAAATTAATTCTTATCAAGAAGTCTTTATCAATCAGACCTTCTCAGACAAAGGTTCTCTGTATAGCGATCCACTGGGGAAAAGAAACTTCAAGCTCTACTGAGGATAAAGAGACCTTTCTGAACAGAAAAGGTCCATAATAAACCCTACTGGGGAGAAAATATTTACTTGGGGAGGAAGGAGTTCTTGAACAAGAAAAAACCCTTGAAGTTCAACTTCCCCTAGGGAATGATACGATATCTTCCATCACTGGGGAGTAGGAGAATTTTTAAAAGGACTATCATCGATATAAATTGTACTGGTGAAGCAAACCTTGTAAGGTATTCATTAAGAGTGTAACCTTTCCAAGACGAAAAACCAAACTCCTAAAAGAGATATTAGCCAGGAAAACCAGATACATAGACTTCACCGGGGAAATATAGGCGTATGCATCCTCCACTTGGGGAAACACAAATTACTTCACGGGGATAAATCAAGAAACTTCTTGTTGGCAAGTAAAATAGTTCTTACAAGAACTCTTGAAAAGATGCAGGCCACACTGGAGGTAAATTGTTGTATCGAATCCACCAATATGTATTTCACTAGAGAGTAGAAGAATCCTTAAGAGAACTCTCGAACAATGTAGGCTATACTAGGGAATCATCCTTTGGAAAGCTTGCTTTCAGTCAAATACACTTTTATTGGGGGATGCTTCCTGAAAGCATCATAGTGAAGACAAACTCAAGTGCAGATTACGCTGGAGAGAAACAGGCCCATGCCTACTTCATTGGGGGAGAGTATTCTGCTTCGGAACTTCTTAACAAACAAGCTTCTTTTGAGCAAATAGTGCAGACTACACTGGGGAAAGCATTTGGTTTGGGGAAACGATTGTCCCATCCTCTACTGATAAATACAAACCACTAAGAACTTCACAATGGTAACAACCTCGACAGTTCTTTGTTCTCTTGTTGGTATGTTGCTTGTGGTGAGTGAATGATAGTTCCTACAAAATAAAAATTACACCAATAGGCCCCAAGTGTAGCATGACAACTTTGTCTACCAACCAGGCCACGCAAGATTTTACAGTAAATTTAAATGTTTCCTATCATGTTATGTAAATCCTCCAAATTTTTAGATGTAATAATTACCAAAAATTGGACGTCTTTTTGCAAACAAAACAATAAAAGTAAAAATAAAGAGCAAACTTTTGAATGAAAATAAACTTTTTATTGATTGGAAAATCAACCTGTAAACAGGCAAGTACATCCAGAAGAAATTCCTAGAAAGAGGTAATTGCAAAAACCAAAAACAAAAGGGTAACATAAGAATGGCAATGTGAAAACAAATTTTCCATCGGGTTCCGACTCTGCTATAACCCTTATGATCTTGAATATCTAATCACTTTGCTTTTTAAAGAAGATAAATGGACTGATTCCTACCCTTCGGGGTTTCCAATTATAGTAGTAAGATGAAATCAAATATCTGATGCAACACGTAGTCGCTCGCTTTCAAATCCCTAACTTTTGCTTGGATCACCCTTTTGGGTTATCAATCCACCGGGATACTCGTTTTTGCCTAAGCCACCCTTTTGGGTTTTCAACTTAGTGGGTGTACTTATTTTTTTCATTCTTTTCACTTCTTCTTTTTTATCCCTAATTTTTGCCCGAACCTTTTCGTTCATCATTTTTTTTGGTTTTCCAGGATGCCCCTTTTTTTCCTAAGCCTTCGACTTAGCGGGTCTTTTTTATACGAAGTATTTTTGGATTGTGTATGTGTTCACAGAGAGTGGGAATTCTTCACCATCCATTATCGTAAGCATCATGGAACCTCCAGAGAAAAACCTTACTTACGATGAATGGTCCTTCATAGTTAGGAATCCACTTGTCCCTGGGATCACCTTGAGGAAGTATTATCATTTTCAATATGAGGTCACCAGCCTTATAACTCTGAGGGCATACTCTTTTGTCAAATGCCTTTCTCATCCTCTGTTGGTACACCTAACCATGACAAATAGCTTCTAATATCTTCTTATCGATGAGGTTCAAATGATCCAATCGATTCTGAATCCATCCAACTTCGTCAAAAGTTCTGCATCTTTCATAATCCTTAACAAAGGAATCTCGACTTCCACAAGCAAAATTGCTTCCATACCATAGATAAGTGAGAACGGGGTTGCCACAATTGAAGTGCGCATTGAGGTACGATAGTATGTAATGCAAAAGGAAACATTTCATGACAATCCTTATAAGTCACCACCATCTTTTCGCAATCTTCTTAATATTCTTATTAACCGCTTCAACGACGCCATTCATCTTCGGATGATACAGAAAAGAATTGTGATGCTTGATCTTGAAGGTTTCACACATCTCCTTCATCATTTTGTTATTAAGATTAGATACATTATTAGTAATGATCTTTTTAGGAATCCCACAACGACAGATAATGTTATGCTTGATAAATCGAGCAACCATTTGCTTGGTGACATTTGCGTACGACGCAGCTTCGACCCACTTAATGAAGTAATGTATGGCAACTAGAATAAAGAGATGCCCGTTGGAATAAGTGGTCTCAATTATTCCAATCATATCAATGCCCCGCATTACAAAAAGTCAGGGAGAGGTCAAGACATTCAAAGAACGGGTGGCACATATACTTTGTTAACATGTACTTAGCACTTGAAGCAAATTCTGGCATGGTTAAAGCGATCATTTTCCATGGTGGACCAATAGTAACCAGCCCTCAAAATCTTCTTAGCCATGGTATGTCCACTGGAATGAGTTCCAAAGGACCCTTCACACATCTCCCCGGTGATCTTTTCTACTTCGTTCTTGTCCATACATCTGAGCAGCATAGTATCATGATTTCTTTTGTATAACACCCCACTAGTGACGAAAAACTTGGCTGACAACCTCCTCAATAACTTCTTATCTATAATAGATGAATCTTCAGGATACTCTTAAGTCTCAAGGTACCTCTTGATATCGTGAAACCACAGATTACCATCCAATTCCACATCAACTTCATAGCAAAATGTTGGCTCATCCAACCTCATGGCAGTGATTGAAGGAACTTCATTAGCCCACTTTACTTTAAACATGAATGAGATTAGCCAAAGCATCTGCAAGATCATTCTCTTCCCTTGATATGTACCCAAACATGGTCTCTTAGAAGTATGGAATCAACTTCATAACATGTTCTCTGTAAGGAATCAGATTTGGGTGACAAGTTTCCCAATCTCTGTTAATCTGGCTTATCACGAGAGTTGAATCTCCATAAACTTTCAAGAACTTGATTCTCCAATCAATTACAGCTTCAATTCTGTATATACAAGCTTCATAGTTTTCCATATTGTTGGTTCAATCAAAACAAATTTGGGCAGTAAACGAAATATGAAAACCTGCAGGGGAAGTAATAACATCTCCAACACCATTTCCTAGAGCATTTGAGGCACCATCGAACACCATCATCCATCGCAATCCCGGTTCGGGTCCTTCTTCTAGACCAGGAATATTACTATCCCTGATGTACATGATGTCTTCATTTGGAAATTCAAATTTCATTGGTTGATAATCATCCACTGGTTGATGAGCAAGATAACCCGCCAATACACTACCTTTGATGGCTTTTTGGATAGTATACTAGATATCATATTCAGTTAAAATCATTTGCCATCATGCTAATCTGCCTGTGAGAGCTGGCTTCTCAAAGACGTACTTGATAGGGTCTATATTGGATATCAAGTAAGTGGTATGTGTCAACATATACTGCCTCAGGCGCTTAGCAGCCCATGCCAGTGTACAGCAAGTTTTCTCAAGCAAACAGTACCTCGACTCGTATTATGTGAATTTCTTGCTCAAGTAGTAAACCACTTATTCTTTCTTTCCTATATCGTCGTGCTGGCCGAATACACAACCCATGAAATTTTCAAGAACTGTCAAATATATGATTAAAGTCCTTCCTTCCATTGGAGGCATAAGGATCAGAGGTTCCTACAAATACTCTTTTACTCTGTCAAATGTTTTTTGACAATTTTCATTCCACCTTAATGCTTGATCTTTTCTTAACAACTTGAATATTGGTTCACACGTGGCTGTGAGATGAGAGATAAATCTATAAATGTAGTTCAATCTCCCCAAGAAACCATATACTTATTTTTCTATTCTCGGTTCAGGCATTTCTTGTATTGCTTTTACTTTGGCAGGATCAACCTTGATACCACTTTCACTTACAATAAAGCCCAGTAATTTTCCAGATCTCACCCCAAAGGTGCACTTATTAGGATTCAACCTCAATCTGAACTTCCTCAATCTTTTAAACAATTTTTGTAGGTGAACAAGATGCTCACCTTCTGTTTGAGATTTCGCGATCATATCATCAATATAAACTTCGATCTATTTATGAATCATATCATGAAAATGAGTCACCATTGCACGCTGATATGTTGCCCTTGAATTCTTCAAACCAAAAGGCATCACCTTATAATAGAAAGTCCCCCATGGAGTAATAAAAGTTGTCTTCGCCATGTCTTCTGGCACCATCTTGATCCGATTGTAACCAGAAAAATCATCCATGAACGAGAAAACTTTAGCATGAGCTATGTTGTCAACCAAAACATCAATATGGGGGAGTATAAAGTCATCTCTAAGGCTTGCTCTGTTCAAGTCCCTACAATCAACACACATCTAACCTTTCCATCTTTCTTGGGCACTGACAAGATATTGGCAATCCATGGGGGATAAGAAATCACATTCAGGAACCCTGCATCAAGCTGTTTTTGTACTTCCTCATTAATTTTCTTAGACATCTCAGGATGAGTTCTTCAAAGTTTTTGCTTAACTGGAGGATATTCGTCCTTTAAAGGCATCTTGTACACCACAATATCAGTATCCAACCAAGGTATATCTTTGTAAGACCAAGCAAAGATGTCAGCATACTCGCGGATCATTTCAATCAATCTCTGATTTACACCTTCTTCTATAGAAACCCCTATCTTGACCTCTTTCACATCATCTTCAGTTCCCAGATTCACAACCTCAATCGACTTTTGATGCGGCTAGATGACCATGTCTTCTTTCCTCAATAATCTTGCTAACTCTTCAGGGAGTTCACAATCTTCCTCACCTTCCTCTTCGGCTTGGTAGATTGGATTATTAAAGTCATAATGGGAAATAGCAGAATCGTTATCAAAGGGATCCGTGAGGACAATGGTATTGGATCTGCATGATTGATGTTTTTATGTTTCTTTTAGAAATTGAGTGATAAAAAGTAAAAACAAAAAACATTGCCATTTTTATTAAAATATTGAATAAAAATAGAAATATAGGTGTTGTACCCCAAAATTTGCCCTCTCATATTTCTCAATACATTTCAAGTGAGGTCCTCAACTTGCTCAAGGAAGTCCAAGAGTTGACCAGACAAACTCTCTCCTAAGGCAGTCTACCTCAAATTAGGGTTTCATGTTGCATCAAGTTACTTGAGTCCAAGGGATACCAAGTGCTAACCATTGTCCTAATATGTTTTCAAGATCATCCATGTCAAGTTTCAAGCCTTGCAGAGGAAGTTTGCTCAGTCAATGGCTCAAAGGCCCAAAAATTGACTGTGCTAGGGCAAAAGTCAACTGTGGTCCACATACAGTCAAACTCCAAGATTTTTGGTCAACATCCTCATTTTGAAGTATTATTCATCATTTGATCAAGGGTTGATCATGATTCATCAAGGATTGCTCATGATTCAGCAAGAACCAAAAGTTGCTAAATTAGGGGTTTGCAGGAAAAGTCAACTCAACTTTGACCAAGCATAACTTTCTCATACTTTATCAGAAATGATCCATCCAAAGCTCATTTTTAAGAGGATTCAATTATCTACAATCCATCTTCATCTCCCAAGTTCAAAATATACACTCACAAGAAGTTATGAATTTTGACATTATAGGTCATTTTGAAAAGTCAACAAAAACATGTTTTTTGTCAAAGCTTCATACATGAACATGGAAGACTCAATTGAGATGATACCAAAAAGGTTGCTTATAGGACATTGCAAGATTTCTAAAAAGTCCAATAACACCTTCAAAGAGTCAAAATTGAGGAAGTTATGCATTGGTGAAGTTGACCTTTTTTGCAAAATTGTCAAAAGTCAACTATGCCTCAAATTGCAATTTTTGCCAAATGGGCCCAATCTTTTGCACTTGTTTTGAGTTGGCAACATGGTCCATGAGCCCTAGCCCTTTCCACTTGTCATTATCTTGTTTTTATTATTTATTTTGATTTTTATTTGAATTAAATCAATTTTAATCAAAACAAATCATGAGAAAATCCAAAACATTGAAATCTCAAGATTTTGCACATGTTTTAGGTCCTATATCCAGCTAGCATGAGATTGAATTCGTGTAAAGTCTTGGAGTGCACAAAAAGATTGGTTTTACGCTATTTTTGGAATGATTTTCAAAGGAATCAAATCAAGATCAAAATCAATAATGGAGGAAGATTGAGATCATATTTTGAACCCTAATCCCATCCTTGATATATAAGGATCATTGGCAGACCAAAAGCAAGGCTGGAGAGAGGCGGGAGAACAAGAACAAAACTTGAAAAAATCACAACAAAGTGCTGGATCGAATTCATAGTTCCAGGCAATTTCAAGACCCTTTAACCATCCCAATCTCTTCCTGGGATCACAAGCAAGCAAAACCAATCAAGAACAAGGAGTCTCCATTGCCAAATACCTCTGTAAGTCATCCACGACATTGATTTATTTTTGAAATCGAATTGCATCATTCAGTCACTTATAGCATAAAATAATTATATATTCGTGATCCTTAGAACATTTGCAAGCCTTCTGTAATATTTAATTGTGTTTTCATAGACTGTATGAGATTTCACCATTGCTAGGGTTTGTTGCTTCGATTTGGGATTTTTCCATACAGGTAAAATTGGGCCATGAAAGGGGCACCATCGTGCCCAGCAGGTCCAAACGAATCTATCCATGGCCCTAGTTTTTATTTATCTTTCTCATGGTTGATTTTAAGAGTATGCAGGTTTGTAGTGACGGGCACACGTCCGTAGGTAAAAGTCTGTGACTTTTACCAACGGAGCAAGGAGGAAGAAGATGTTGTGGCAAGCCCTCATTCGCGTGTTTGAAAATTCACGCGCTTGGATCTGGAGTCTTGTTGTTTTCCCATATTATGCTTTATGTTGATTATATAAACAACTAACACATGTTGCGCAGTTGGTAGCCAGGCGGGTGTAAAATGCTTCAGGGCCTGGGTTCGAATCCCAGGTCCCCCCAATTATTCCATGTTATTTTGCTTCAGGTAATCCAGTGTGCACACAAGGCTAAGGTCCACCATGTGACCTCATCATCCAACCTGCCAAGTGGCCAGATGGTCAGATCCAAAGGCCATCAATGAAGGAGCATGATGGGCTTCACTCAAAGCAATGCACTGGATCCAGCAAGTCAACATGGACTACTTTCTTCTTGGGCCAGAAAAGTGCTATCCACACCCCCCAAATTGCTGGTTTCAGGCCCAAATTCCTTCGTCTTTTCATTTATATTTTATTTAATTAATTTAGTTTATTTATTTTACTAACACAAATTAATTTTTTCTTTTATCAAAAAATCACATAAAATCAACTTTTCACCAAATTAGGTTTAGATTTTATTTTTTATCAAAAAAAATAATTAATTTAATTAGGTTATTTAATTTAAGATAACTTTAATTATTTTGTAAATAATTAAAATTAATTAGAACAATTAGGGTTTTAACTTAATTATATTTTCTTTTTCTTAAAATATCCAAAAACACAAAAATAGGCCATTTATTTATTTTCATTAATTAATTTAATCACTAATTATTTTTGTATTTAATTTTAAAAACCTAATTATTTTTCTTAAAAATAATTAAAAACAACAAAAACAATTTTCTCTTTCAATTAGGTTAGAAGGGGTCAAAACCCTAGTTCTCTCCCGATCAAAATTTCCTCGCGCGCGCTTTATCATTTATTTTTATCCTATTAATGTAATTGCTCACAAGTTGTAATAGTTTAATTAGGTCTTTTATTTTCATTTATCGCTTTATTTTTTAAGGGTTTGTTTTTGGCTATGTAAATACCTGAAGCCTTGTATAACGTAGTTTAATTTCCGCACTTTAAATTCTGCAAAATATTAACTGTTAGATGTATGAATAATAGGGATGCATGACAAGAATGTATGATTAACTTTAAAACAGTTAGCTAACCCTAAATGTGCAAAGATAATAAACTTGAAATTGAATCACTCGCACATGCGCACTCCTAGGGTATACTCCCACTTTGGTTGCCTTCGGTAAACGGTCATTGAGTATAGGATGTTTTAGTGGTCGCCCTTTTGTCTCAAAGGTCAAAGTTGCCTCGGAAAGGTTGCCTTGGAATTGTCGCCTCGGATATTAATCTTAAGACATTAGGGTTATTACCAAGGCGTCCTAACATTGCTTTAGTGACCGTACGTCCCTTTCAAATTGACCCTCAAACTCCCACGGTGGTGCTACCTACTCACTAATAGTGGGATAGCACTATCTAAAGGAAACGAACATAGAACAATTCTTTTTTCGAGTAGGTAGATTAGTTCTTAAGTACTTGCTCAATCCAAACAAACTTTTTCACACTTACACTCCTTTTCAAACAAAGTTTTCCAAAACACTTCATAACACTCTTGAAGACAGAAGCAAGAGTTAAATCGAAGTCAAACAAAAGCTTTTCAAATCACACAAACACAAAGAAGCAATTTTGAAAATGATGAGCAAGTACCTAAGAGACCGTGAAAAACCACGGATAGAAAAGGTGATAATACCTTCCCTTTCTATAACCTACCCCCCGTACTCAGAACATCTCGAAAAAGGAATTTTTCTGTGCTTTTTTCCTTTCCTTGCTGGATAAAATGAAAGTCGGTGGAGACTCTTGCTTACCGCGACATTTTGCAAACACAAACGCAAAACGCAAACCAGCATTCCTAAAAACAGTCCCGGTTCTAGCCACCGTATCACAATAGGGAATACAAATTTTGAATGCAAAAGATGTCCTTTATTTTATGATAAAAATTGGAAACAAAAACATGGTGGCCCTACAAATGATTCACTACGTCTTGGGTAAAATGCATGAATTATTGCATGATAAGGAAACAAACAGAAAATTACTCTTGAGCAAGCGTGACTTGAATGACATCTTCAAAAGTCCAGTTCTTGAGCTCTACACCTAGAACACTTGGATGAATCCATCTATCAATATCATAATCACTGTCACCATTGCAAACATCATTAACTAGACCATCCCTGATGATACTAGCACTTAAAAATTTCACAAGAGTGGACAAATTTGGATCTTTAGGAGCTATCCCCTGTTCACCAGGACTAAAACCCAAACCAAACTTGTTGAAATTTGGAATAACATCCAAAACACGACCCCAACCTTTGGGGTGACTGGCTTCAACCACTACTCTAGCATCTTTCAAGGATGCCATGGACATCTCAGGCTTCTTTCTCTCCTCAGAGCGAGGAGTCTTAATCATATTCACTGCTTCAAAATCCTAGAAAAGAGTCTCATGCACCTCTCCCTCAACCTTAACATACCAAAACAAAGTCAAATGGTTCACCACATAATCTTCCTCGCCATAAATAGTTATCGTCTTTCCATTCACAGGGTACTTAATCTTCTGATTAAGAGTGGAAGTCACTGCCCTTGCCTTATGTATCCAAGGACGTCCCAGCAAACAACAATATGTTGGTTATATGTCCATCACGAAAAATGTAGCAGTGAAAACCTGGGGTCCAATTTTAATAGGTAGATCCACCTCACCAAAAACTGATCTTCGAGATCCATAAAAAGCCTTGACTACCAAGTCGCTTTGGCGTAATTCAACACCTGAATAATCAATCTTCATCAATGATAACTTAGGAAGTACATTCAAAGATGACCTTGTATCTACCAGCGCATGGGAGAGAGTAGTTCCCTTACACTCTATCGAAATGTGTAACGCCTTGTTATGGTTTCTTCCTTCAGGAGGGAGATCAAAGTCTGTAAAACCCAAGTCATTAATGGCAGTACTGCTAGAAAAGACACCTTCGAGCTGATTTACGGAGATCTCTTGAGGAACAAAAGTTGTACTCAACAACTTCATCAAAGCATTAAGGAGTGCCTCATAATCTCGAAGCAAGGATAAAATTGAGATCTTAGCTGGAGTCTGACTCAATTAATCAATGATACGATAGTCACTTTTCTTGATATACCTCATTACTTTCTCTACGTATTTAGCTATATCCGGACTCAGAGTTTGAGCTAGAGTATTCTGTATGGGCTTCTGGTTGTCCACCACCACTTGTTTACCCATAACTTTCTCCAAGGCATCAACTCATCTTGGGCATTTTATGGTGAGAAAACCTTACCGCTTCTTTTCATTCTACTAATGCCAACAAAATTATCAACATTAAAACTATCATATACTGACGAGTTACCCTCGAAAGATCCTTCTTCTTGCTTCACCCTATAATAATAAACATTTTCACCATAATGCCATGGCACGGCCTTCTCACTGGAATAAGGGATAGGACCAGGCATGGTAACTGGGAGGGGAATTGGTCTAGCTGGTGCTAGAATATTAACTGGAGTATAAGGGATACAAATCACATCAATATCTTTCTCTTTATTCTTCTTATCTTTAAAAATTTTGTCGAACTGAAGATCACCGTCGCTAATCAACTTCTGAATTCCTGCTTTCAGATTATCACAACCTTCTAGTTAAACTTTGCAATCACAACAATCTAGAATACAACTTGGATAAACACCTCTTTTAATCAGATACTCTTTAACAAATGGTAACGGAGTTGTTACTAAATTCACATCCATAATCAAATTCAAACTTTCCATATATTCCACAATAGCATTGACATTCGTCCCTACATGAGGCGGTATTAGGTTATGAAGAATATTGGGACCTCGAGTTGCATGTACCATTCCAATGATGCCCCAGACAAGCTATCTTGGAAGAAATGTATTAGCAACCCTTCGTCCTCAGAATGCACCGACATCTTATGGTAGTAAGCTTTTACATGATTCACCGGGTATGTAGTACCAGTGTACTTGTCAAAAACAAAGACTTTGAACTTTGGTGGAACCCTCACCCCTGGCACCAGCCCCAAGTCAGTGATGACCATTCCAGACATTCTTTTCCCTTCAACGACCTTCAATCTCTCTTCTAGCAAACGATACTTCTGATCTTTAACAGGAAAACTAGCTTCGCTATTATGCATAAAATACATGTTCTCATTACGGTCCATTTCTAGATCTTGTACTCGAGGATTCCTTCTGACATGCTGATGGGGGTGGTGGTGGTAGGAACCGACCATGATTGACATATATACCCTGATTTACGAGCGTAACCATTATTATTCAATCCATTGACATTCAAAGTAGCAGCATGACGTGGGTGTCAAATAGATATGTCTTCAAACATATTCTCATGATGTTCCTCTTCATTAAAAGGCCTCTCAACAAGAGCCCTCAACTTCTGTTGAACGCGATTCATGTTGGTAATCACTTCCATAAACTGAGCCATATGTGTCTTCACCTGAACCTTCATTGCTTCCAAATTAGCTTGAACTTGCTCCATTTGTTGACGTTGGTTACTCCTTGTGTGATAACGATGAAATGTCGGATTTGCAATCTCTGCTAAATAAAAGCATAATCAAGATAAGAAGACCGTCCAAAAAACCTGTTATGCATGAGATATATGGATGAATGGGTGCATGTAATGCATACAATGTTTGTCATTTCCAGGGTGTTCAAAAGTTTTGTCAACCATCAAAAATGACAAACATCATGATAAAAGAAGGCAATAAATAGAGAAGGTAACATTAACAGAAACTGCTCATTTGATTAAAACAAAGGAATGTCCCAAAGGATTTTAATACACGAAGAGTCAAAATATAAATGATCCTATCCAAAAAAACTGGTATTAATCTTCGTAAAAAGAGAAAAACAATACAAAACATCCAACTTCAGATAGCTTAAAAATCCTCGTCTCTTGAGTTATCTTTCAATTGAACCTTGAGCTTTGCATTCTCTTCTATAACTTATGCTAGATGAATGTTACTTCCCTTGAGTTGAGTCTCAACTGCGAGCCTCTGAGTATTTTCTTCTTCAAACTGGGCACATTTTCCTAGAAGTTTCTTATCCAACTCTTCAACCTTGGCCTTGTATCTTTTCTCCATTTCAGCTTTGCATGCTCTAAGGATCTCACAATCTCGGCACTTTTGTTTAAACTTATTTTCAATCTCAACAATAGCTTTTTGATGATCTTCAAAAGAAACTGAATTGTCTTCAGCTTTTGATCTCTTTGTAACCCTCCCTACTACAAATGTACTCCCCTCAACTATCTTAATCTTATGAGCTAGTTGGGTATTTTCTTTGGAAACTATAAAGAGCTCCATTATAGTCTCATGTTCCTTCTTGCGGAGTTGTATATTCTTAACTCGAACCTAGTTATATTCTTCAGTAGGCACAGATTCAGACAAAACAAGAGGTGGTTGTTCATACAATGGATTCTCTCTTGGAAAAGGCAACATAAGGGTTTCCACTCTCTTTTTGACCCATTCTACATAAGGAGCACTGGAAATAGAAACTTTCTTCCCTATGGAGTCTCTATTCCTTTTGTGAACATCTCTCCAAGCATTCTTCATCTTTAACAATAACTCAGGGTTCTTTCCCTTCTCAAAGTAAACAGTCTCCTCAAATTTTACCTTTTTGGGTTGGTCATTCATAGCATATCCCAACTGTCGGAAAGTTAGAACAAGATTATAATTGATGCAAACCTTTTGTTTCAATGAGAGGAACATTGGGAAATTCTCCACAACTAGTGATGATATTTGGACCTTCGCCTGAGATATAATGCCACTTTATGTCATAGGAAGTGAGCACCACAAGCCTCTTTGACCATGGAAGAGAATATTTAGTGTCTATAAATGGCCCCTTCACAGGAAAGTGAAGTGTTGTACCCAAAAATTTTCCTTCTCATTTCTAAAAAGATCATCCTGGACCCTCAGGTTTGCTTCTATCAAGTTTCAAGTCTGGGATTACAATTTTCCAAGAAAGTCATTCACAAGGGCAAAATGGTCAAAAGTATACTGAAAAGTCAAACTTTGACTTTTTGATCAAAGTCAAAATTTCAACAATCATATTTCATCAAGACATGAAATTAATTCATCAAAATCAAAAATAAGAAATTACTTTGAAAAAATCAAATTTCTAAACATTTAGAAAATTTTCTAAGTGATAAGAGAATATGATACTTCAAAACTTCTGGGACAGCCTCCACACAAGTGCAATCAGAATCTACATAGATGGTTCATAATATGTCTCTTCAATCAGAACATATGGAAGCAATGTTCTTCGGTCAGAACATGATTCTTCAGCATATGGAGGCTATGTTTTTGGTCTTCTGCGATCAGAACATCACCAAATCCCAAAACCTCATTTAAGAAGCATGTTGCCCTGCTACAGCACAGTCCTGCAACCAGCTGTTGATCCAGTCCATGCCTGCATTTTCTAAAACCCCATATTTGCACTAAATTAGCATATAAAAGTTGTGATTAAAAATCAATGGAACAGTATGCCAAAAGGGTTTAAATCTCATTTGTTTTCCCCCCAAAACCACAACAAACTCACCTATAAATAAGTTGCTCCATCACACTTTCAAGGGGCTGGCTTTTGGAAAGAGAGAATTATCAAAGAGAGAAAAGAAATAGTAAAACATTCGTGAACCCTGAATTCCTAAACAAAACCAAAACCTTTGCTCTTCCCTTTGAATCAAAGAACATAGCATTTTCTCTTTCGTTGTTCTTGCTGACTCCATAACATCTGAAGGCACCAGCTCAAGTCCCAAACACACGTTCCAGATTCAAGGTAAGTCTTTCTGACTTTGAATCTTTTCATTCAGAACATCATTAAATATGTAAATATCATAGTATTGATATTGTCCATATCATTGCATAAGTAGAAAAATTGTGGATCAGAACTTCTTGAATAAAGCTAGGCTCAGAATTAGGATTAGAACTTCTATGAATTGTTGTGCTTTTATCTTTCTGATTTGCTTTTGTTAAGAACTGAATAAGTTTATTATGAACTGATTAATATAAGGAAGGAGTTGAAGTGTAACACAGAACTTCTGGGTCTTTCTTTCCACTTGTTTTAGCACAACACAGAACTTCTGATTTTCACTCATTGTTTAACACAACATAGAACTTCTGATTTCCACTCACTGTTTAACACAACACAGAACTTCTGATTTTCACTCACTGTGTAACACAACACAGAACTTCTGATTTTCACTCACTGTTTAACACAACACGAAACTTTTTATTTTTGCTCAATGTTTTAACACACTGAACTTCTAGACTTTCTTAATCTTTTAACACACACAGAACTTCTAAGATTTTCTCACTGTTCTAACACTCAAAACTGCAGCACGTAGCGACCCGTAACTTCTGTTTTTCCCTCTAATGTTTATTTCAGGACCTCAGAGTACATCAATCTAGAACTTCTGATTTCCTCTGACGTTTCATTCTGAACCACAACGTGCCTGGCATCAGAACTTCTGATCCCCTTTGTTTAGCTTTCAGCAACATGTTGATCCTATTCCTCATTTTTTTTCCTTTTTCTCTATTATTTTTATAAAAAAAGGACATCTAAAAATATTTTCTTTTATTAAATAATTATTTTCCTTTTAATTTGTTAAGACCAAAAACCATTTTTCAAAACAAGTCTTTTCCTTTTCTTATATTTTACAATTCAATATGGTTGTAATAGTTAATTAGGATTTAAAATTCTTGCATACCCCCATTTGTAATTTGTACCCCCATCCCTAAATGATGTAATAGCGTAGGACTTTACATTTCTGCAATTTACCGCTTTTCAAATATAAATGCTAGTAATTAAGGTGTGTATGGCAAGACATTAAATCAACAAATAGATAACCCTAATCAAGACTAAAAGCATGTAAGTCAAACACACCATTCACACTTGCACCCTTAGGGTAATCCCATTTTGTTGCCTATCGGAAAATAGTCATGTCCCTCAAATATGGGCGTTTTAGCAAAGACCCTCGATAAAAGATCGTAGTCCCTCGATGACCCTCAATGTTGCCTTCGGTAAATGATCTAGTCCCTAAATGATGTTGCTAAAACGTCTCATAGGTTGCCTTCTATGACTATACAAAAACGTCCTGCGCCCGTCCCTTCACATCCAACGATGGGGTTTCTTACCCAAACAATGGTAAGATAACAACATCTAAAGGAGGAGGAAAAGAATGTTTAAGACCTTTTGAGTAGGTAGGTTACCCCTAGTTTCTCGCTTGCTTACAACAAAAACATTTTACACCCACAACTTCACTTTGAAACATTTTTCAAAAGACAAAACACTTTGTACGCGTTCTTATAGAAACGAGAACCATTACAAAGACACCTTTACAAAATACTTTCAAAACACACATCACAAACACATTTTCAAACAAAAAACAAGTGATCTAGCAAGCAACTAAGAGCCCGTAGATAACTACGGATTAAAAGGGTGCTAATACCTTCCCTTTTTATAATCTACCCCCCAAACTCAAGAAAATATCTCGAAAGGTCTTTCCTTTTCTTTTCAACCTTTCCTTATTGGATAAAAGAAAAGTCGGTGGCGACTCTTGCTATCCGTAACAATTGCGATAAAACGCAAAACACCATAGTCAGTTCTCCCATCGTGTTACAGAACCGGCGACTCTGCTAGAGAATTACTTAAAAGTGGGGTTACCTTAGGGCTAGATCACATTTACTTGCTTTCCTTTGTTTGATTTGTTTGCTTTACATTATGGTTCCTTGTTTGGTATTTTTTTTATCCTCTACCCGGATCTGGGGCACCTTTTTAGGTAAGTAGCGATAGATTGTGGAAATTGTACGGCGTAGACCGATATGGTTGAAGCCATAGCTACGTTAGTGTGATGCATTTATTGGTATCGGTATCCTTGCGTTTAATCGAGGAGAATACGGGGCCACTGAGCAATGTCATGAACCACTAACTGACCTTAGAACCTTAATTGAACAACTTGTCCATTAGGAAGTAGTGAGATAGCCGGTTTCGGTGGAAAGCTGAAAATTGGTTGATACTCGATACTACACTCATTGAGATTGGACTTTTGGGATATCTTGGACGTAAGAAAAGATTGATTATGCTGAGACAATGCCTAAAATAAAGGTCAGTGATATTGATATCCCCTAGAAACCGGTTACTTTCTAGGACAGGTTGAGCCAACTAAACTTCAAGAGGGTACTTACCTACAAACTCCATGCAAGCCTAAACCTAAGGACTTCTCTGTTTTGTGTGTACATAATAACTTGCTTGCTTTGCATACTTGTACATAACATTATAAACATCATAACATCATAAGCATTCTCACTAACCATTTCAAGGATTTAGGAATTTGCCTTTGCTTTGTTTTGTAGGCCATGAATCCCATCCGAAGGAATACCATCCGGATCAGCTTCGTGAAAGCACACCCTCAACTCCAAGAGTTAGCATCAAGGGTGCCTGGAGATTCTCCCTTCACCGAGAAATATGGCCGACTTATCAGCTTGGCTACCTCCAAATTCCCAGAAGAAATGATGTGTGTGCTCTTATAATTCTTTGATCTCATGCATCATTACTTCACCTTTTCTGACTATTAGTTGGTCCCTACGCTAGAGGAGTTCTCTCAACTGTTGGGAGTTCCCGTGCTTGATCGATTACCATTCACTGGTTTAGAAGGGACTCCAAAGCCTGAAGTCATTTCCGAAGCCCTACATCTGAAGAGAGTCGGCATCATAGCAAATTGGGAGACAAGAAGCGGAGTTAAGGGTTTCCTGGCCAAGTTTCTGTTAGAGAAGCATCGTTCATTCTGGGAAGACATGGACTTCCAAGCCTTTGAAGATGTCTTGGCTCTTCCCAATTTGGACCAATTCATATATGTGAGTGCCATCAAGGTCTTCCTCTCTCGTAATCCTATACCTATTTTGCTTGGAGACATTTTACACTGTTTCCACACTCGCATAATGAAGAAAAGAGGTACTCTCTTGTGTTGCATTCCTCTACTCGCTAAGTGGTTTACTTCGCACTTAGCTTGATCAACATTGAAGAACGAGCAAGGATTAACATGGTCTTAAAGGATGATGTCCCTCACATACTCTGACATTTATTGGTGTTCTCGATCCTTGGAGGATACTACTATTATTGATTGTTGTGGGGAATTCCCCAATGTCCCTTTACTCGGCATTAGGGGAGGTATCACCTATAACCCTTATCTTGCATTACGACAATTTGGCTATGCACGAAGAGGTGGTCCTCACGATGCACTCATCCAAGGTTTGGTGTTCGACTATGAGAGTGACGATCAAGGCTACCGTCAGAGATTTATACGAGCTTGGAGGATGGTAAACAAAGTGGATAGCAAGACATTGGGGCGTAAGAACTCTATTCCTTTGGAGCTTTATCTTAAGTGGGTACGAACTCGTGCTTAAAGACTCTGTATGCCATACCCTGCCACTTTTCCTATCATCATGGAGCCATTAGTTAGAGGAGATATTCCTTATGTTATCTCTCACCCTACCATGCCTACTTCCCTTGAAGACTTACAAAGAGCTTGGATCCAGCTGAAAGAAGAACGAGACACTTTAGAGGCCCAGTTCTATGCGAGTGAAAAGAAGGTCCTGGAGCTTACAAGACAGCTTCATGAGGAGCGAAATCTGAACGCCTACATCGCACCAAAGAGGATGCGTTCGACCTTCTTGTCTTAGGAGTTTATTTTGTTTATTTCCTCCATTGTAAGCCCAATGGGCACTGTTGTAATCAATTTAAACTTATTAATACAATTGATGTTTTCTCCTTTCTTTGTTTATAACAAGTTTAAATTTTCTAAGTCCTTGAAAACATTGCATCCACATACCATGCATCATATCTTGACAGGCTTTTCCACACAGGTCTCTCATCTGTTTACTATTTATTTCAGTAGAGATGGCTCTAGAATAGACTATAAAAGACATTCAGACTCAAAACGCTCAACTTCAGGAAATGTTTTTGAACCCGTCCAAGGGACAAGAAGAGGTGAAAGCACTCCTCACTAGGGGCGTGATCATGGGGAATCCTGAAGACAACAAGGATGACCAGTTGGAACGGCTACAAATTGAAATGGAAACAATGAAGATCCAGATTATGGGACAATTAGTGGGCCAGATGGCTCTTATCCAAAACTTAGCTCGGGGACAAGAGGAGCTAAGGACCCTTATCAACAAACTTCATTAAGACATTTGCAACCGTATGAAGAAAACGGTCAAGATTGGGGATCAAGTCATTATTCAGCCTCCCATGAGACAAGAAACCGGTTTGAGGGAGAGCAGACCTTCCCAAATTGCTGCTACATCACGAGCCCAACAACAACCTCGACAAAAACAATAGGGTAATCGGCATAAACGGGTCCCATCTGATAGGCAGTTTACCAAACTCGACATGCTAATATCGCAAGTCTTGCGACACATGCTGAAGATGAATTTGGTTACATTAAGGGATCCTCCTCAGAATCCTAATACTACTTCTCCCCGTTACAATCATGGAGAAAGGTGTGCATATCATTCCAACAGTCCATGGCACAATACTGATAACTGTTAGACGTTGAAAAACAAGATCCAAGATCTGATCAACGAATGGGGCGTTGGAGTTCACACAAGACAGTCAACTGGAGCTTTTTTATCACCCCTCAAGGGCATCCATATGAAGTGGCGTTCTAGGCGAGGAAATTTTTTGTTTATTTGAATTTTTAGTTGTAATTTCTTTGTTTGTTCAAACACTTATCTATTAATGTCAAAATTTGTTTCATTAATGCATTGTATATGTTTGTCTTGAATTAATCCGTTCATTTTCATTCTATTTAAACTATTATTTTTACTCCCTTTATGATATTCAACTCTCGTTTCAAAAATTGCAAGCCTTTAGAGGGAGGATGACGAAAACAATGCCATAATCCCATACAGTATGCTTTTGGATAGACCTTGTTGACGATGTACAGACGTTCCTTCAATTCCTAAACACTGGAGTTATAAGGAGGATAATCCCTAGTCAACCCCTTTGAGCCAAAGAAGTAGGAGTTTCCTTTTTACACAAAATGAAACCTTTAATCAAAACCTGGGGCAGGGTAGTCTCTCTGTTAATTCAAACGCGCGTTCAGTCGCAAACCTTCACTTTGTATACAACAAATGACATAAAAAACATTCCCCTGGAATCAAAAGACGGTGATGGTTCCCTACCAAATAGTCAGTCATTATCTCTCAAAAGAAAAGCGCACTAAGTCAAAACCTACAAAGGAGACTTAAGAAAAAATGGGGCATCCCGCTGGCTGTAATCTCAAAACAAAGAATAGTCAGGCAAAAAAAATCAGGGATAATAAATTAGAAAGAGGTCACTACAAATCCTCAACAACATGGAAAATATGGCAAAAAAATGACTGCCTTCCAACAAACTTAACTTGTCTAAACCATCACCAAAACGTCATTACAGACACAATTGGAGTTTAAAAACACAATTAACTGAGTTTAAGGCTGAAGAACATCATGAAGAACGGGCGGGTACAAACACACTTTGAGCCTTATCCTTTGTTTCTTAAACCGTGAACCAAGCCACGTTACAACCCTTCAAAAGTCCTAATTGAAGCATGGGTTAGTTCGAAAGCATACTCTTACAAAAGGTATCCTGACTCCTGTAAGGCTTACTCTAAATCTTGAGTTAAATTCATACTCTTAAAAATTTCTCTTTATCTGCTAAAACGCATTTTTAAAACTTCAAGACAAGCATAAACTTTGCATTATTTTGAATACCGTTGTTTGCATATGGCTTATTGTTTGGCAACAGAGAAATTCACACGACGAATATTCAGCAAATGAAAGCTCTCTCAATAAATAGAATCACTTCAAATGGAAAGGCGCTTCCAATGACAAATATCTCATAATCAAGGGGCACGGCATGACCATTGTCCGACACATCTGGGACAGTCAAGGCGAGATCCAAAGAATCTCTCAAAGAAATGTTGAATAACCAGGGGCAAATCTCCATATGAATCACTCAAGGGGAAATGTTACGTTGATCATGGGTTTGAACAAAATCTACTATGAAGACTTTCGATTCCATCAAATCGCTTGTCTGTGCCAATAGTATCAGATGGTGTCAGTATCAGATGGTGTCAGTATCATGTCTTCGGATCCTCCCATAACAATTCTTAGAAAATTCTGAGACTTGAACAAAGATCTTGGGTACCACCAATTTGTTTGTTTGTGCCAATAGTACCAAATGGTGTCAGTATCAGGTCTTCCACAACAGTCTTGGAAAATATCCCTAGGAAGTTCAAGGCTACCGGAAATGTGATTAAAATCTCAAACATCGAGGTGCACCAGATTAACTCTAGGGGCAAACAGGCTGCCACATATAAAGGGTCACGTGCGACCAAGCAAACATTTTCTGGCATTACTACGAAACTTACTACCAGGGGCAGTGATAAATCTCCCACAAAGTCCTTTTCATAGGGTAATCCCCAGTCAAGTCCCCACAGAGTCATCTCTGTAAGGTTATCCCCACAGAATAATCTTCACGGATAAGGGTACAAACCCCTCAAGGCCAAGTTCATGGATATCCCCATAAAATAGGATTCATGCAATCCCCAGTCAGAGTTTCATCCTTCGGAAAACCACTCCCCTTCCAGAGTTTCAACCTCCGGAAAACCACTCCCCAACTGAGTTAATCTCAAGAATCCTCGAGGAGTCCTACCAAAATAAAACACCCCTCTAGAGTATTGGAAATAGGGTTTATTTCCCCAACAAACTACAAATTCCCCAGTTTGAATTTGCCTCTCTGACTATCACAAGTCAATGGACCACGACCCCTCTTCCCCAGTAGAGCAACATACAATTAAAACTCCTGAACTCCTTTCCCCAAACAGGAATCAACACTCTCCACAAGAGTTTTCTTCTCAAGAAAAATCAATATTCCCCAACGGAGTTCTCCTCAAACAACAATTCCCAGTGGAAACATTCTAAGCAAAGTTTGAAGACACACATACTCTTCAACAGCAATCCGGGATTTAATGACTCCCCAACACTTGTCAAGGATTTATTTTCCGAGGCAAAGATACATTTCAATAATACTTCACATTCATACAACATACATGATGTATTCATACAACACAACCTCATTTTCGAGAACATCATTGCATAATGCATTTTCATGCATCATGACACTGCATACAGCTAACCCTTTACCTTTTTAGGAAAGATCAATTGACTGATAATTATCATCAAACAATTTTCAAGAGGTCCAAGATTAGTTCCTAAAACAAAACAGAGCAACTATCTACACGACCATATGAAGCAATCTTACACGGATTCCTTCTCACATTTCAAGATGCAGTTTTATACGGACTAATCATGAAACAACCCTGCCCAAGTTCCTTCTCATTTCCATATGCATTTTTACACGAACTCATCATAAAGCAATCCTACACGGGCTCTTTCAGATTCAGCTTTCTGATACAGTTCAGATACGCTCTAGATACGGATTCCATTCTGATACTCATTTAGATTCAGCTTTCAGATATAGTTCAGATACGCTCCATATACGGATGGCATTCTGATACTCATTCAGATTCAGCTTTCAGATACATTTCAGATACGCTCCAGATACGGATGTCATTCTGATACTCATTCAGATTCAGCTTTCAGATACAGTTCAGATACGCTCCAGATACGGATGTCATTCTGATACTCATTCAGATTCAGCTTTCAGATACAATTTAGATATGCTCAAGATACGGATGCCATTCTGATACTCATTCAGATTCAGCTTTCAGATACATTTCAGATACGCTCCAGATACGGATTCCATTCTGATACTCATTCAGATTCGGCTTTCAGATACAGTTCAGATACGCTCCAGATACGGATGCCATTCTGATACTCATTCAGATTCATCTTTTAGATACAGTTCAGATATGATCCAGATATAGATGCCATTCTGATACTCATTCAGATTCAGCTTTCAGATACAGTTCAGATATGCTCCATATACTGATGCCATTCTGATACTCATTCATATTCAGCTTTCAGATACAGTTCAGATACACTCCAGATAAGGATGTCATTCTGATACTCATTCAGATTCAGCTTTCAGATACAGTTCAGATACGCTCCAAATACGGATGCCATTCTGATACTCATTCAGTACATCTTTCAGATGCGAGTCAGATACAATCCATTTATGGATATTTTTCTGATACTCAACCCACTACATATATTATTTCAATATAAATCAACCAGAGATTTATTCTGATGATTCTTCAAATTTTTGGCACCGATCACTTTTGGATGGCATCTATAAGCCCATCTCCGACAACACTCCATCATCTCTCCAAATGGAATCTTTAAGCTCATTCCCTGCACAATCAACCACCACATCATCGAGTGCAAATTTCTGGGCACTCTAGTGTTCAATCATCTTCCACCTTCAGGTCACAAATGGCAGATTCGCCAATCTAACTCTGCAGGTTTAAGAAGATTGAACAGGGGCAGCTGTTGTACCCCAAAATTTGCCCTCTCATTTCTCAAAAGATCATCCTGGACCCTCAGGTTTGCTTCTATCAAGTTTCAAGTTTGGGATTACAATTTTCCAAGAAAGTCATTCACAGGGGCAAAATGGTTAAAAGTATACTGAAAAGTCAAACTTTGACTTTTTGATCAAAGTCAAAATTTCAACAATCATATTTCATCAAGACATGAAATTAATTCATCAAAATCAAAAATTACATTGAAAAAATCAAATTTCTAAACATTTAGAAAATTTTCTAATTGTTAAGAGAATATGATGCTTCAGAACTTCCGGGGCAGCCTCCACAGAAGTGCAATCAAAATCTGCATAGACGGTTCAGAATATGACTCTTCAATCAGAACATATGGAAGCAATGTTATTTGGTCAGAACATGACTCTTTAGCATATGGAGGCTACGTTTCTAGTCTTCTGCAATCAGAACATCACCAAATCCCAAAACCTCGTTTAAGCAGCATGCTTCCCTGCTACAGCACAGTCCTACAACTAGTTGTTGATCCAATCCACGCGTGCACTTTCTCAAACCCCATATTTGCACCAAATTAGCATACAAAAGCTGTGATTAAAAAGCAATGGAACAGTATGCCAAAAGGGTTTAAATCTCATTTGTTTTCCCCCCAAAACCACAGCAAACTCATCTATAAATAAGTTGCTCCATCACACTTTCAAGGGGCTGGCTTTTGGAAAGAGAGAATTATCAAAGAGAGAAAATAAAATAGTAAAACATTCGTGAACGCTGAATTCCTAAACAAAACCAAAACCTTTGTTCTTCCCTTTGAATTAAAGAACATAGAATTTTCTCTTCTGTTGTTCTTGCTGACTCCAGAACATCTGAAGGCACCAGCTCAAGTCCCAAACACACGTTCCAGATTCAAGGTGAGTCTTTCTGACTTTGAATCTTTTCATTCAGAACATCATTAAATATGTAAATATCATAGTATTGATATTGTCCATATCATTGCATAAGTAGAAAAATTGTGGATCAGAACTTCTTGAATAAAGCTAGGCTCAGAATTATGATTAGAACTTCTATGAACTGTTGTGCTTTTATCTTTCTGAATTGCTGCTGTTAAGAACTGAATAAGTTGCTTATGAACTGATTAATGTAAGGAAGGAGTTGAAGTGTAACACAGAACTTCTGGGTCTTTCTTTCCCATTGTTTTAGTACAACACAGAACTTCTGATTTTCACTCACTGTTTAACACAACACATAACTTCTGATTTTCACTCACTGTTTAACACAACACAGAACTTCTAATTTTCACTCACTGTTTAACACAGCACATAACTTCTGATTTTCACTCACTGTTTAACACAACACGGAACTTCTGACTTTTTCTCACTATTTTAACACACAGAACTTCTAGGCTTTCTTACTGTTTTAACACACACAGAATTTCTAATATTTTCTCATTGTTCTAACACTCAGAACTTCAACATGTAGCGACCCAGAACTTATGTTTTCCCCTCTAACGTTTATTTCAGGACCTCAGAGTGCATCAATCCAGAACTTTTGATTTCCTCTGACGTTTCATTCTGAACCACAGCGCGCCTGGCATCAGAACTTCTGATCCCCTTTATTTTGCTTTAAGCAACATGCTGATCATATTCCTCATTGTTTTTCCTTTTTCTCTATTATTTTTATAAAAAAAAAGGACAACAAAAAATATTTTCTTTTATTAAATAATTATTTTCCTTTTAATTTTTTAAGACCAAAAACCATTTTTCAAAACAAGTCTTTTCCTTTTATTATATTGTACAATTCAATATGGTTGTAATAGTTAATTAGGATTTAAAATTCTTGCAAACCCCCATTTGTAATTTGTACCCCCATCCCTAAATGATGTAATAGCGTAGGACTTTACATTTCCGCAATTTACCGGTTTTCAAATATAAATGCTATTAATTAGGGTGTGTATGGCAAGACATGAAATCAACAAATAGATAACCCTAATCAAGACTAAAATCATGTAAATCAAACACACCATTCACACTTGCACCCTTAGGGTAATCCCATTTTGTTGCCTATCGTAAAATAGTCATGTCCCTCGAATATTGGTGTTTTAGCAAAGACCCTGGGTAAAAGATCGTAGTCCCTCGATGACCCTCAATGCTGCCTTCGATAAACGATCTAGTCCCTAAATGACATTGCTAAAACGTCCCATAGGTTTCCTTCTATGACTATACAAAAACATCTCACACCCTTCCCTTCACATCCAACGATGGGGTTTCTTACCCAAACAATGGTAAGATAATAACATCTAAAGGAGGAGGAAAAGAATTTTTAAGACCTTTTGAGTAGGTAGGTTACCCCTAGTTGCTCGCTTGTTCACAACAAAAACATTTTACACCCACAACTTCACTTTGAAACATTTTTCAAAAGACAAAACACTTTGCATGCGTTTTTATAGAAACGAGAACCATTACAAAGACACCTTTTCAAAATACTTTCAAAACACACATCACAAACACATTTCAAACAAAAAGCAAGTTATCCAGCAAGCAACTAAGAGCCCATAGATAACTACGGATAAAAAGGGTGCTAATACCTTCCCTTTTTATAATCTACCCCCCGAACTCAAGAAAATATCTCGAAAGGTCTTTCCTGTTCTTTTCAACCTTTCCTTATTGGATAAAAGAAAAGTCGGTGGTGACTCTTGCTATCCGCAACAATTGTGATAAAACGTAAAACACCATAGTCAGTTTTCCCACCGCGTTACATGAAGAATTAACCACTTGTAAAGCATAGGTAAGAAAAAGTTAACAATTCCTTTTTTTATGTCTCGTGTGAAAGACATAATAGGTATTTGCTAACAGTGTTAGTACAAGGTTCTTATTCGTGAAAACACATATAGCAGCAAAATCCACAAAATTTTCTCTATATTCGGAAAGAGAACTATGCCATAGATCATGATGGCGAGTATCACGTTGAAAACAACCTAATTCCCTTTCTTAGCCACCTCTCTAACTTTTCTTTCCAAGAACTTTAAAGCAAAACCATGAGTATCACCATTAGGTTTCCAGTTATTTGTTACCTCCTTCAAGTTTAAATAAAGAGCACCGGTAATGAGTTCCTCTTTTACTTTTGCAGGAACACAAACAAAAGGTATATGATCATTAACCTTTAAGCATAGGAGATAGGTGTACTCCTCTATAGTAGGAGCCAAATGATAGTCTTGAAATGTAAAACATATCAACCTCGGATCATAAAACTGTAAGAGAGTCAACAAAGACTTCTTATCAACCGTGATATCAAGTAACCATAAATAATTTCCATAAATATCACTGAACCTCTTCATATTGTCCTCAACCACTAGAGCACTCAACCCCTTCAAAAGCGACACTTCAGTAGTGAAAAATCAGTAGCCAAAAGTGTGTCTGGTAACCTCTTTGCCATTATCAGTGTTGCTATCCATTTCTGACAGAGACAATGACTTTTGAAATACCCTGGAATTGACATGCATATGCAATTTAGGTTTTTTTTTTTTACAAAAATGCTATGATGCAATATGGTAAGATCAAAGCTTCCACAACACTGGATTACTGCTGAACTGCTGAATAACCAGATCTCATAAGATCAAAAGTCCGGAACATGTACCAAAAGAACAGATAGTCACCAACGGTACCTGTAAGATCAATCACTACGCCACTCACAGGTGAAGTCTAGGTCAGGGTAAGGTCAAAGGTAAACAGAGTCAACAATTCTCATGAAAGTATTATCGTCATTACACATTCGTGATAACGATAGTACCCCATTTGAACCTCGTCTTAGCGTGGATCTCATTATCATACTTGATAGGGAATACACATATTATCTGTCATGACTCTCTACTCTATTACTATGTTTTCCTATGTGTTTACAACTATAGCATGTGTATTGGTCCTTTTGCCTCATAGTAACAACTCGCCCACCAAGAAAACACAGACAGTTCAACATATCCAGTATATAGGAACAATGAAAATAAAATGAAATGCAAACATATACAGATAAACACATATACACAGATGATCAAGCTATAAAGCTAAAAATAAATAAACACCCAATGAAAAGAAAGCAAACAAAAGCTAGGATTGACTCACTTAGGTGTCCCCAGTGAAGTCGTCAGCTGAAGCGACTAGAGAAAATAAATTTCTAAATAACAAAACAATAAAGTCGCCATTGAATATTTATTCATCTCACAGAAGGGAAAGGAAAGCATAAAAGAAAACCTAAGAAGGGAGAAATCATGGTATTTCAACCGAGAGATCGGGTACGAGAGTCGATTACGCAAGGGGAATGTATTAGTACCCCTCACGTTTGTGGTATTCCATGGGATCCACTCTTGTTGTTCTAATCAAAGGGTATGTTCTATTTCTAAATCTTGCAAGATAAAGGGAATGCATGAATGCAAAGTATATATGTACAAAAGAAAGGTTTTATTAGTGCGCATGCCTCGGTTGTGAACCTTCGTGCCTACGTACCTCCTTCATGGAATGAGAGATCAAGGCACTCGTAGTTCACCTCAAATTTTTTGGTTTGTTGTATGTTTTTTAGGAACAATGCTAATTTCACACTCTACCGCAACTCGATCTTTGGAGACTCACGCATTATAGTAGAAAGGAATTAACATGTTCTTACCTGAAAAGGTTTTCAAAATAAAAGGCCTGAAGACAAAAAGGTTTGCATTTTTTGTGTTTTTTACCTTGAAAAAGGATTTGTGATTTGAACCATACAAAAGTCTATGAGTGGAATGAAGAACAAGCTTCGGGAATGGACCCACTCATTCTCCACCATTTTTTAAGGCTCGTGAAAGTATGATTCTCATCTTTATTTATCAAGTGTTTTGACATTTTCATAAGAAAGAAGTTTTAGTTTTGAGTATGCAAAAGAAAAGACTAACAAAAAGGGAATCTTTATCCTACTTGTTGTCATGCTTGTAGATCTAAGGTTGGGATCAAGGGAATTATACCTAATATTGTCATGCATTGATATCAATCCTAAGGTCTACTTAGTTCAATCTTGACCAAGAATGAACTAAAAATCCTATGGGTAACATGTCATTGCTTACAAAGAAAGAAAGATTAGAATACAAGCAACCAAGAACTTTCACCATATGAGAAGTAACCACTTACTCATAAATTCACTTAACCAAGATGCCTTAAGCATACTCACTTAATCAAGCAAGTATCAAACAAACCCACATGCTATAGGTTCCCACCTAAGCATGAAACATGAGCTAGAAAACAAGGACCCAAGGTGGATTACAGTGTTGGAGTCAAAAGACTCTTGGAATCAAAAGACTCTCCTTCCACTAGAATATCTCAAGCACAAATCGAGTAATAACTCGAAGCAATAATGTTTAATAATGTGATCTAAGTATTGTCGAAACGAAGATAAATTGTGGGGGCCGATTGTGAGCCCTCCTTCCACTTTATTGACTCGATAATAAGAGAGGAGCATGATTCAAAACATCAACATATAACATGAGCTAAGAATGACCAAGGGACTTGAAATGTTGGGGCCAATTGCGAGCCCTTATTTCACTTTTATTGACTCGATAGCAAGAACAAAGTAAAAGTAGCACACAAACAAACATGCACAAAAACATGGCCTACAAAGTAGGGCTTAACTTCCATACATGCATTTCCTACAACAGTAGGGCTTGAGTTCTAGACATGCATCTCTATTCCTACTTCTCATGGCAAGAAAATCGAAAAGACAATGCAGAAATACAATAAATGAGAAAAATACCAAACAGGAAAAAAAATCAATTACTTTTGCCTAAAAAGTGTAAGAAACTCAAAGACCATCGCGTAAACTTCATCAACAAGCAAAATAATCAAAAATTGAATGCACGAGATAAGTGTCGAAGCATTGACAATGTGAAAATAAATCACAACAGGAAAGTGTGTCAAGCATATTTGAATATCAAGTGATAGTCCTACATAAAATACAAGTCCAGACAAACAACAACAATCTACGCGTCTCATAGAATGAGAATCCAAGCCCATTCACGTTAGAAACAAATCCGCACCAAAAGGAAGGGGGATAAAGGCTTTAATTAAATAATCAAGAATTAATCAATCGATTAAATGCACTCTTGAACCGCCTCGGGAAGCTTGCACAAATTAAAAAATGAGTAGTAATAACAAGGAAAAATTAAGCATTTGTACCATAACTCAATTCAAGCTTAATTCATGAAGAAACAAGTTTCAAACAAGTGTCGGAGTAACAAAATAAATTACCAAACAACACCGTTTTGGTTCATGAAAATGCTCAAAAAAGTCTATTTAAAACCACTAAAACTCAACATCGACATTAAATGATTATCGAGTTGGAACCAATTATGAATTAAGCAAGAATTAAATCACGATTTGCATGCAAAATAGTTACCGAACAACATCATCCCGACTCATGGAAATGCTCCAAAAGTCACTTTAAAACCACCAAAACTCAATACTAACATTAAACAATTATCGAGTTAATTCCAAACATGAATTGAGCATGAATTAAATCTTAATTTGAAAGCATTTGTGAATACCAGACAACAATACTTCATGTGTCGGTTGTAATACGGTGGGAGAACTGACTTTTTGGTTTTTCGTTTTATCGCAAATGTTGTGGTTAGCAAGAGTCTCCACCGACTTTTCTTTTATCCAATGAAGGAAAGGGTGAAAATAACAGGAAAGACCTTTCGAGAGTTTTTTGAGTAAGGGGGTAGGTTATGAAAAGGTAAGGTGTTAGCACCCTTTTCATCCGTAGTTATCTACGGGCTCTTAGTTGCTAGCTCACTTTGAAAATGCTTTTTGTGTAAGTGTATTTTGAAAATATTTTGATAAAGATGCCTAAGTGCGGCAAACATTGTAATGATTCTCGTATCGTTAAGAATGCATACAAAGTATTTTGTCTTTGAAAATATTTAGAAAAGAGAGTGTATGAGTGAGAAATTGTTTTTTTTTTGTGAGGAAGAAACTATAAGCTATCTACCTACTCAAAAGGTATTTGTTCTTTTCCTCTTTTCCTTTAGATAGTGTTATCCTACCATTAGTTAGTAGGTGGCCCTATCATTGGATGTTTTGAGGGACAGGCGTGGGTCATCGTACAGTCACAAGAACAACTTGTAGGACACTTTATCAATTATCCTAAGGTATTAAGATAGTTTATTGAGGCAACATTGAAGGGTCATCGAGGGGCTACGATATTTTAACCAAAGGATCTTTGCTAAAATATCCCACGTTCGAGAGACGTGTTTTATTGTTTTCCAAAGGCAACAAGTGGGGGTGCCTTAGAGGTGTGCATGTGAGAAGTGTGTTATGTTTTAGTTATTTTTATCTTGGATGTCAGGTTTTATAACGTTTTCTTTTAAGTTTTACCATGCAATCCTATTAAGCTAGCAAATATATACAAGCATTCATATAATAGTGCAAAAAAATGCGAGATTTTGAATCTACGCTATTACAGGGCTTCAGGGATAGGGAGTACAAAACCTCAAATGTGGGAAAAGGTAAAGAAATCCTAAATTTAACTTTTACATTCCTTCGACAGTTACAAAATTAAATGAATGTGAAAGATAAACAAATGCGCAGAGATGAGAAAGGGGAAAGGTAATAAGAAAACCTAAAAATTTCTAAGATTAGAAAAATGTTTTTGTTGTTTTTAATTAGAAAAATGTTTTATGATAATAAACCTAATTCTAACTAATTTTTAATTAATAAAATAAACTCAAAGTGATTTAAATTAAATTAATTAAAGTTAACAAAAAATTAAATTAATTAGTAAAACTTAAGTATAATATTTTTATGATTTTATGATTTTTTTAGTTGATTAAAATAAAGTTGATTAAAAAAAAGAATGTTAAATAAAACAAAAAATAAATATAAAAAAATGGAATGGGCTTGCGTTGCAAAAAGAAAATTGAGGGGTGGAAATAAACAGAAATCTCAGGCCCAATGACAAGAGGGCCCAAACGCCTGGGAGATCCAGTGTTGTTCATCTCCTGGAGTGCATCGTGGGCGTCACCATTAGCAACGTTGGATCTGGATCTTCTGAAATCTAAGGGTCATGGCATGAGTGTACATGGTGAGCGCACTGATCTTTTGCATATGATCTGAAATGAAAACATGGAAAATAAAAAATGCATCGCGCCTAAATCGAACCCAGGACCAGGCGTATGAGAGACTTACGTGCAAGTGTGCTGCCACTGGAGTGGCGTGTTCATCTGGTATATGAATTGAACAAAATAAATATAATAGAAAACACATGCTAATTCCAGATAAGCAAAAACGTGCGCGCTATAGGGTCTACTGTTATTTGAATGAGCCAATCAAGATGCTCCAACCTGCCACGCGATTGGTCAAAGGTTCAAACCACCGTGGAGGGTGTTTTCAACCTTCTTCTTCGACGAGAAGAAATCTGCATAACCTGCTGTTGTACCCCAAAATTTTCCCTCCCATATTTCTCAATAAATGTTATGTGAGGTCCCCAAATTGCTCAAGGAAGTTCAAGAGTGGACCAGACAAACTCTCTCCTAAGGTAGTCTACCTCAAATTAGGGTTTCATTTTTCATCAGGATATATGAACCACAAAGGACTCAAATTCTCACCATTGTCCTAATATTTTCTCAAGATCATCCATGTCAAGTTTCAAGCCTTGCAGAAGAAGTTTGCCCAGTCAATTGCTCAAATGCTTGAAAATCAACTGTGTTAGGTCAAAAGTCAACTAGGACCCACATACAGTCAAACATCAAGAGTTTTGGTCAACATCCTCATTTTGAAGTATTATTCATGATTTGATCAAGGGTTTATCATATTTCCTCAAGGATTGCTCACAATTCATCAAAGCCCAAAAGTTGCTAAATTAGGGTTTTGTAGGAAAAGTCAACTCAACTTTGACCAAGCATAACGTTCTCATACTTTATCAGAAATGACCCATCCAAAGCTCATTTTGAATAGGATGAAATTCCATACAATTCATCTTCATCTCCCAAGTTCATAATATGCACTCACAAAAAGATGTGAATTTTGACATTATAGGTCCTTTTGAAAAGTCAACAAAAACACCTTTTGGATCAAGGCTTCATACATGAACATGGAAGACTCAATTGAGATGAGACAAAAAGGGTTGCTTATAGGACATACTAATCTTTCTAAAAAGTCCAAGAACACCTCTCTAGGGTCAAAATTGAGAGAGTTGTGCATTGGCCAAGTTAACCACTTTTACAAAATTGCCAAAAAGTCAAATATGCTCAAATTTGCATTTTTTGCTAAATGGACCCAACTTTTTATGCTTGCACCTCAGATATAATGTGGTCCACGACCCAAATGCTCACTCACATGTTATTTTCTTCATTATTTATTTTATTTTTATTTTTTATTTATTAAAAATTGAATTAAATCAAATAATTGGTAAATAATAGCAAGGATTTGTTTTGGTTGGATTTTTGGACAGAATCATAAGCTCATTATGCTGGAAGATCATAATCAAATCATATCAATGGCAATTGGTACAAGAAAGGCATGATTGGCATGAGTATGGAAAGATATCGTATGGCTTAAAAATCAAATATTCTACTCATGAATTCTCAAGATTGGATCCAAATTTGTTAACCTAATTGGGTTCAATACATATACTGAAGTTTGGGGAACCCTAGAACAAGAGAATTTTTGTGCACAACCTGCCTCTAAGAACCAGAACAAAACTCAGAATTTTTGATAAAAACGTGAGACCCAAATTCTGGAATAGAGGACCTTCGAGAGCAATTCAAGGTCATAAATCAATTCCTTGGCGTTTCAGGAAGCATTCCCAATCGTTTACAGGCGACATAACATCCAGAATTTCCTTCTATCATTCACACGGTTTGCACAATTATTCAAATTCAATTACTGAAATTCTTGCATATTCAGCATGTTTAAATTACATATTTGTGTTCATTATCATGTTTGCAATGTTTCTGGATAGTTTGATTTAATTCATAGTGCGGGAACAAGCTTCTTCCATTGTTAGGTTTTCATGTTCCAATTTGGGGTTTTGGGTTTCAAGAAGAATTAGGCCTGATAATGGGTACCATGACGATCAGAATTTCAAACCCAGCTGATCCATGTTCCCCAATTGAATTTATATTGCATATGCTTGATTCTTGAATGTCACAGGTTTCAGCAACAGACCTGCGTCTGTAGGTAAAGGATCAGAACTTAAAACGACAGTTCCAAGGAAGAAGACAAAAGCGTGTCACAACCTGATTGGCTGATTTAAATTCTGGCGCATTATTCTGGCCAGAAACTTGTTTTTATGATATACTATTTGTTTTTATTGTATTAACAAGTTAACATCCAGCGCAGTTGGTCAAAAGAAGGAAGTCAGAAATTCATTGTTCTGGGTTCGATCCCAGGCGTGAAGCTTTTGGCATTTTGTCTATTGTTTTCATCAGATCCAGCACATCTCATCTTCTGAGGAACAACATCTGCTGGATCCACCAGCCAGGACCAGATTTAGCGCCTCATCTTCTGGACCCACCAGTCAGGGCCAGATCCAGTATACCTCATCTTCTGAGGTTCAGCATCTTCTGATCCACCAGCCACCAGATCCAGTATACCTCATCTTCTGAGGTTCAGCATCTTTTGGATCCATCAGCCAGAGTTAAATCCAGCGCACCTCATCTTCTGATGATCGTCATCTTCTGGACCCATCAGCCAGAACCAGATCTACTGACAGCAGGCCCACTCGGTTATTTCCATTATTTTTCTTTAATTTCTTTTCTTTAATTATTCTGTTTTTTATCAACACCGAAAATTATTTTATTTTAAATTAACCAATCAAAAATCACAAAAAAGATTTATTTTCTTAATAAATGTTTTTTATTAATTAGTTTAATTAATTTAGGGCAACTTTAATTTCTTTCACAGTTAAAATTTAATTAGAAAATTAGGTTAATTCTTGATTTAATTTTTCTTCCTTTCTCAAATAAAATAAAACACAAAAATAGGTTTTTTGGAATAAATTGGTTTATTTTTCTTAATTTAAAATTAATTAGAATTAGGATTTTATTTTATATTTTAATTGTTTCTTTGTTTTCTTAAATGGCAAAAGTATTTTTTTTAATCAATCGCAAATAGCTTTAGTCAAGGGTCAAAACCCTAATCGTCTCGCATTTAATTCGTCGCGCGCTTATTAGTTATTTTACCAATATTTTTGTAACTGCTCGCTGGTTTGTAATAGTTAATTTAGGGCTTTTACTTATCGCTTTCCCCGGGTTTTTGGCTATGTAATTAATCCCCCTCCCCGAAGCCTTGTAATAGCGTAGATTTACTTTCTCGCATTTTTAATTCCCGCAAATATTTAACTGTTTAGATGTATGCTAATAGGATTGTATGGCAAGAATGCATGACAAATTAATACGATTAGAAAACCCTAATGTGCAAAGATAAATAACTGAAACGAATCACTCGCACATATTCACTCTTAGGATATACTCTCACTTCGGTTGCCTTCGGTAAACGATCATTAAGCATAGGGTGTCTTAGTGGTTTCCCTCCTGTCTAAAAAAGATCAAACGTCCCATTCGAATGTTGCCTCGGAAATGGTGCCTCAGAAATGTTGCCTCGAATATGATCTTAAGACTCTAGGTTTATTACTAAGGTGTACTAACATTGCTTTAGTGATCTTACGTCCCTTTCGAATTGACCCTTACAAACTCCAACGACGGTGCTACCTATTTCTCAATAGTAGGATAACACTGTCTAAAGGAAACGAGAATAGAAACGATCTTTTTTCGAGTAAGTAGATGCTAGTAGGTACTTGCTTAAATCAAAGTTTATCACACTTACACATTTCAAACAAATTTTCAAAATAACTTCGTCACACCTTTGAGGACTGATATAAGGGTTATCACGAAGTCAAACTTTTCAAAAACAAAGCACATTGTGATACGGTGGGAAGAACTGACTGTTTTTAGAATGCTGGTTTGCATTTTGCGTTTTGTTTTTGCAAAATGTCGCGGTAAGCAAGAGTCGCCACCGACTTTTATTTTATCCAACAAGGAAAGGAAAAAAGCACAGAAAAATTCCTTTTTCGAGATATTTCTCGGGTTCGGGGGGTAGATTATAGAAAGGGAAGGTGTTAGCACCCTTTCTATCTGTGGTTATCCACGGGCTCTTAGGTACTTGCTCATATTGTTTTCAAAATTGCTTTCTTTGTGCTTGTGGGTTTGAAAAAAGTTTTTGTTTGAAACTTCGATTTAACTCTTGCTTCTGTCCTCAAGAGTGTATGAAGGATTTTTGAAAACTTTGTTCGAAAAGTGTAAGTGTGAAGAGTTTTTTTTTGTTTTAAAAAAAGAGCAAGTATCTAAGAACCATCTACCTACTCGAAAAAGGAATCGTTATATGCTATCTTCCTTTAGACAATGCTATCCCACTATTGATGAGTAGGTAGCACTGTCGTTGGAATTTAAGGGTCAATTTGAATTTAGGGACTTACGGTCACCAAAGCAATGTTAGGACGCCTTAGCGGTAACCCTAATGTCTTAGATCATTTGTTTTGAGGCAACAATATCTTAGGCAACCGTTTCGAGGCGACTATGATCTTTTAGACAAGAGGGCGACCTCTAAAGCAACATATACTCAATGGCCGTGTATGACGGCAACCAAGTGGGGTGTACCCTAAGAGTGCGCATGTGTGAGTGTGTCGTTTTCGGTTAATTTTATCTTTGCACATGTTAATGGTGGTCTATGTTGATTTTAGGTTAAAACATTCAGTCTTGTCATGCCATCCTATTATCAAACATTTAACAGTTATAAATTGCGGAAAATAAATTGCGGAATTTAAATTACAAGGCGTCGGGTATTTACATCGCCAAAGACAAACCCTTAAAAATAAATAAAGAGATAAATAAATAAATAAATATACTATTAAGCTATTACAATCCGGGAACAAGTACATTATTGGATAAAATAAATAAATCGCATGCGGGAAATTAAATCGAGTGCAAGATTAGGGTTTTGACCCTTTTTTGTTAAAGAAAAGATTTTTTGTTGTTTTTTTTTAATTAAGAAAGAAAATTACCTAAGTTAATTACTAAATCAAATTAATTAATTAATTAATTAAATAAATTATTTTTGGGTTTTTGGTATTTAAAGAAAGAAAATAAAATTAATTAATGTTAGTAAAAAAGCCTAATTAAACCTAATTGGATTTTAATTATTTACAAAAATGTGAAAGTTATTCTAATTAAAATTCTAAATCAATTAATTAATATTTATCAATAAAAATAAATTTTAGAATTTAATTTGATAAAGAAAATATTTTGTGGTTTTAATTTTAAAGAAAAGAATTTTAATAGTTGGTTAGTTAATTAAATAAAATATAATAAAACAAATAAATAAAACAAGAAAAGTAACCATATAAGAGAAAAGAGGTATGGGTCTGTTTTTTGGAGGTCAGAATAGCAATCCTGAGGCCCATTTGCATTGGCCTTGTTTGACTTTCTTGATTCTATGCGTGCATGTTGACTTGGTCTATGGTGGATCATCAACTTGGATCATCAGATCTGGCCTTTGGCCATCTGGTTGTTGGACGTGTGAAGGCGTATGGTATGCTACAAGCCTGGATTTGTACCTGATTACATGAAAAACAAGGAGAAAATGCAAAGCGCTGGAGGCAGGGATCAAACCCCTGACCTCCAGCCACTAACGCTTTGGAAGGGAACACGCTGACCACTAGGACATGCTGATTCAATTGTTATAAGAATACAAATGGTGTATATTATATCAAAACAAAATCATGTGCCAGCAAATAAATAAAAAAGCGCGCTAATTTTGAATGGACCTATGGGCAGGGGACACCTCATCGTCCCTGTCCTGAAACCTGCAAATGATTTACCAGCGGATTTGAATCCGCAACTAAAAGCATAGGTCCATCCTAGAATCCGTCTCAGGCTATATAAATTCGTTCCAAGGCCATGGTTGCATTTGTCTTCCTCTCCCGGTCACGTCCATAGCCATCATTAAGGCTAATTTTATCTGTAACAAAAAAACCTAAACCAAGAAGCAAAACCCTAACAATGGCGTTTTACACCACAGAGCATATAAATGAAATCAAATAATGAAAAAAGCTTGGAGATGATCTGGTGATTACAAATATGTCATTAATTCATTGTAACAATGCATAATTTTTGAGATACGAAACCATGTACAGAAGGGGATCGCGTGACACTTACAGCGCTCTAGGAGATGGGAAAATACGTGCTTTTGATCCAAGAAGGTTGAATGAACACCCAAGAATTGATTGGGATAGCTTTTGGCTTCTGAAAACCCCTCTTGCTATGATTTCGAATTCCAACTTTTTGTCACTTTTTTCAAACTTGGTCCTGCTTGTTCTTACAGCCTTCAACCCTATTTTTCGTGCCTTTGCCTTCCTTTTGTAATGTATATTGCATTAGGGTAAGAATTATGGTCCAAATCTTCTCCCATCATGGCTTGTGTTGTACCCCAAAATTTGCCCTCCCATATTCTTCAAAGTTTTTGACAAGCATCATCTCAATTTGCTCAAGTCTACTCAAGGGTTGCACAGTCAAACCATCCTCCTAAGCCAGTCAAAATTAGGGTTTTGGTTCTTGCAAGGAAGTTGAGGTTTTCAAGGGCTCAATCAAGTCCTATATGCTCATATACATTGCCAAGCACCTACATGTCAAGTTTCAAGGCTCACAAGGTCAAGTTGCACAGTCAAAAACCCTAATTGCTTCACAACCAACTGTAGGGGCAAAATGGTCATTTGGCAGTCAAAAGTCAAAAATTTTGGTCAACATCTTATTTTGAAGCCACAATCATCATTTGATCAAGTCTTGATCATGATTCCACAAGAATGGCTCAAAAATCATCAAGATGCAAAAGTTTCTATTTTTGGACAGTTGAAAAGTCAACTGTAACTTGACCAAGGCATAACTTTTTCATGGTTCATCAGAAAAATCCCATCCAATGCTCATTTTGAAGGGGAGGACATTTCCTACAACTCATCTTCACATTCCAAGTCCAATAAATGCTCTCACAAAAAGTTACCAATTTCAACATTATAGGTCATTTTCAAAAGTCAACAAAAAGGCACTTTAAGTCAAAGACCATAACTTGAGATTGGTAAATCAAAATGACATGGTACCAAAGGCATTGGTTAGAGAACTTCAAGACCTTTCCAAAATGTCCAAGAACATGTTCATATGATCAAAATTGAGCAAGATATGCATTGGAGAAGTTGGGAAATGTTTGTGAAATGGCCAAGGTCAACTATCCTTGAAACTTCAATTTTTGACAAAAGGGACCACTTTTTTCCACTTGGTTCAGCCTTGTCATGCCACCCACGTGTCCCATGACCCATTACAAGACCACAAATTTATTTTTTCATTTTTATTTAATTTTTATGGATTTAATTCACTTTAATCCATAATAATTCAAATAAAAATCAAAAAATGAATTAAATGGTATCTTTGAGTTTTGAATGACTTTTATATGTCATGAATCACCTACCAAATTCGTGTCAAGCCTATTATGAGCATGAAATTCAAATTTTGAACAAAAATGGCAAGTTTCTTTAATGGTGGTTATGAGAAAATCAAAAGCTTAATGGCAATGGTTAAAAGCTCCTTAATGTGACTTATTCTCACTCATTACTATATATACAAGCCTTTCAAGCCTCATTCACAACCTAGAAAAAGTGCACAAACGGCCAGAGAAAAGTTCAAAATTTGTCAAAAAAAGTGTGAGATCAAAAGGAGTTTTTGCAGGCATTTTCAGGCCAAGAGGAGAACGTGACTCTCTTATTTGCCATACCCTGAAGCTAAAGCAACCCTTGCCACGTCCTAAGGTCCATTATCAAGCACTGTAAGTATTCCCAGGTCCCTCAATTTCCTTGTTTCCATTTTTTCTTAATGTATTCCTGTGCAGGTTTCTAAAAGTGGTACACCATGTGCCCTGACGCTTCAGTATGCCAAGTGTCTACAAGCAACAATCCAGTGGCCAGGAAATGATGAGCACCATGCTTTTCAGTCAATCATACGCACATGATTCCAGGAGTCAACGTGACTTTGTGCAAATGGGCCACAACAATGCTAAACAAACCCTCAATTCTGGCCCAACACCCCTATGGTTCTATTTTATTTTCTTTTGTTTTCTTTTCCTTTTTTATTTTCTTTTAACTAATTTTTTAATTATTATCATTATTGTTAATTAACCTAACATAATTAATATTTTCATAAAAAATCCAAAAAAAAGAACTAATATTATTATTATTATTAATTTCATGTTATTTTTGTAAATAAATACTAATAAATTGAATTAATTTTAATTAGGCAACTTTAACCTCTTTTTTTTAATAACTAAAATAAATTTAGAATTAGGCTTTTATTAACCTTTAATTTTATTTCCTTTTATTTTATTTCATTAAAAAAACATAAAAATACAAAAAAAAAACATTTTTCCTTTTAATAAATTAATTAATTAGTTTAATCATTAGTTTTAATTTCATTTAATCACAAAAAAGACCAAAAAATCCATTTCTTTTCTTAAAAGGGTCAAAACCCTTAAGGCATTCCCGATTAATTTTTATTCGCGCGCATTTATTTTATTTTGATTATTATGTAACTGCTTCAAGAATGTAATAGTAATTAGGTTTATTGCTTTCTTTACTTTCCGCACTTTATCAAAACGGGTCTTTGTATTTTTGGCGATGTATAGACCCGCACCTTGTAATAGCGTAGAATTTATCTTTCCGCAATTTACTTTCCGCACCCCTAACTATTAAATGCATGAAAGAATGTATGAAAAAATAAAATTAACTCGTAGCTCACAAATAACATGTACAAGATAAACATAAACTGAATTGAACACACATGCACATGCCACTCTTAGGGTACGCCTCACTGGTTGCCTCGACGTGGTCATCAAGTATAGGGTGTCTTAGAGGTCGCCCTTCTGTCCTAAAGATCCAGTTGCCTCGAAACGGTTGCCTCGGATAAAAGGATCTAGGACATTAGGGTTACTTCTAAGGTGTCCTACCATTGCTTCGGTGATCACACATGTCCCAATAATCGAATTGACCCGAACAACTCCAACGATGGTGCTACTTACCTCTCATTGGTGGGATAGCACTATCTAAAGGACTCTTACACAGCCTAATTCCTTAGAGTAGGTATATTCTCCTGGGTACTTGCTCTTTTCAAAACAAACAAAACAACTTTTCACACCTCACACTTTCTAAAAGTTTTCAAACAATTTTTTCATACACTCTTGAGGACCGATATAAGAGTCACTTAGAAATCTTTCAAACGAAACTTTTTCAAAACCCACTCACATTTGAAAAGCAAACAATTTTTGAAAACATAAGAGCAAGTACCTAAGAGCCCGTGGATAACCACGGATAGAAAGGGTGCTAACACCTTCCCTTTCTATAAATCTACCTCCCGAACCGAGAAACATTCTCGAATAAGGAATTTTGCTGTGCTTTTGTCCTTTACATATTGGAGAACATAAAAGACGGTGGCGACTCTTGCTTACCGCGACATTTTGCGAAACCAGCTTAAAAAACAGTCAGTTCTATTCCCACCGATCACAGAACTGGCGACTCTGCTGGGGATAATCTTAAAGTGAGGTGTACCTTAGGATAGCTCATACTTGTGTTTTCAATTGTCTGAATTGTTTGCTTTATTATTGTGGGTACTGTCTTGGGAGTTCTATAGATCCTAACCTGGATCTGGGGAATACCTTCTTAGAAAGTAGCAACAAGACTGTGAGGGAACTGTGCGGGGTATACCGACACGGTTGAAGCAGTCTGCTACGTTGATGTGGCACTTTGGTGAGTACCGGTAACCCTTGAGTCAAGTCAAGGAGAGTACGGGGCCGCCGCGTGGTGTCGTGAAGCATCAACTGACCTTAGGAACCTTAATTGAACCATCTTGGCCTCTTTAGGGTAGTGAGATAACTGACTATGGTGCAGTCCGAAGTTGGTTGATACTCGATACTACACTCAGTTGAGGGTTGTTTTCTTGGGATATTTTGATCGCCAGTTCAGTGGCTAAATCGAAACGATGAACACAGAAAACAATCCAATGATATTGAGATCCTTAGAACCCGGTTACTTTGATAAGACAGGTTTAAGCCCACCAACTTCAAGAGGGTAGTACCCCAAACTTCATGCTGGCCTGAACTCTAAGGGTTGTCTTGTGTGACTTGTGTGCCTTCAAACTTGACTACTTGAGTTTCTTGCAGGTTTTGTTTACAGTCCTTAATCTGGACTCATAACAGGGTTTACCTACATTACTCCATGCATAGCATAACATCATGCCATCATACCATTGCATACATCCTACATAGGGACTAATCCATGTCAAGGATCTCAAGGGTTTGTGATGCAGGTCATGCTGAATCAAATGTCCAGCAAGGGGTAAAGGGGATTTATTTTCCTCTAGCCAAGGCTAATAACTTGAGTCAGGGGCTATGACCCACTCGATATGGTGAGCCTTGACTCTTGAATAAAGACTCTCAACAATATAAAGTGCCTTCAATCAAGCCACCAATTACCAGATTCTAATAATTTTTCTTGTTTACCACGCGAGGTCCTTGAAAACATCGCATGTATACATACATATCATTGCATTACAGGTACCCTTGGTACGGGTCACTTACCTTCTTCGCTGTTTATTTCAGCAGTCATCATGAATCCTGAATCATCCAATGGACAAGCTATCAAGGCCCTCCAGGCCCAGAATGCCCAGTTCCAGGAGTTGATTATGAGCCTAGCCCAGGGTCAAAAGGAATTGAAGACTCTGATTCAGAAGAAGAAGAACAAGAGGACTGTTTTGTTCAACCCTAGACGCAGATCTGGGAACACACTACAGAATGAAGCTGAGAGGACTACTCCATCCGTGGGGGAAGGCAGTCACCAAGGGAGAGAGGTTCCTAGCCTTGTGGTCTCTGACACCGAGACAGACTTCAATGATGAACAGTACCCCCTGCTGAAGACAGGTACAAGCAGCTGGAGGACCGGTTAAATGCTATGGATATCCAACGTGTGCCTGGGTTGGACTTTGGGGACCTAGGTTTATCTTCTGGGGTGGTGATCCCTCACAAGTTCAAGGCACCTGCCTTTATAAAGTACGACGGGGTTTCTTGTCCTAAGCTGCACCTCCGTTCATACGCAATGAAGATCCAGCCCTACACGGCAGACAAGAATCTATGGATCCATTTCTTCCAGGAGAGTCTTTCAGGGACTCAGCTCGATTGGTTCTATCAGTTGGATGGAACCAGTATTCGTAACTGGGTGGACTTGGCAACTGCTTTTTATAAGCAGTATCAGTATAATGCCGACCTTGCTCCTACGCGTACCCAACTCCAGGGTATGTCACTTGGGACGAGTGAAGGTTTTAAGGAGTATGCACAAAGGTGGAGAGATCTGGCTGGAAGGGTGCAGCCACCTTTGACTGACCGTGAACTCGTCGACATGTTCTTGGGCACCCTGTCTGGTCCCTTCTTCAACCATCTGATTGGGAATTCTTCTTCTGGGTTTACAGATTTGATCTTGACCAGGGAGAGGATCGAAGCTGGCATCAAGGCTGGAAAGATTCAAGAAGTTGCACCTTCTGATACTCACAAAAAGCCTTATACGGGGAAGAAGGAGGCCAATGTTGCGTACAGCCAAAAGGGTCGCCATGATCAACATGTAGGGGCAGTCTAGATCTCTAATCCTAGGCCTGCTCAACAAGGACAGGGGCATCAACGTAAGGAGGTCTCACCCAAGAGACAATTCACTAAAATCAACATGTCGCTGGATCAAGCGCTACAGCAAATGTTGAAGGCAGGGCTGATTACCTTGAGGGCTCCTCTCCGGAATCCAAACACCTCTGCTCCCAACTACCATCCTAATGAGAGGTGCGCATACCACTCTGATAGCCCGGGTCATACTACGGACAACTGCTGGCCTTTGAAGAACAAGATTCAAGACATGATCGACGCCGGAGAGATTCAGTTTGAAGCGTCAGAGACTCCAAACATAATCAATGCTCCTTTGCCCAATCATTGAAGACTTTTGTTTATTTGAATTTCCGAGTTGTAATTTTTTGCTTATACAAATAATTAAATGTCATAGCGAACTCTTTTATTTCACTAATGCACGGCATATGTCTGTTTTTGAATTAATCCAATTATTTTCACTATATTCACATTGCTTTCATCTTTTTGGGATGTCCAACTCTCGGTTAATAATTCTAAGCCTCTTGAGGGAGGATGACGAAAACGATACCACAATCTACAGTATGCTTTTGGACAGACCCTGTTGATGAGGTACAGGCATTGTTTCAATTCCTAAACACTGGAGTTATAAGGATGATAATCCCTCGTCAACCCCTTTGAGCCAGAGAAGTAGGAGTTTTTCTTTTCGAAAATTAAAACCCTTAATCATAACCTGGGGCAGGGTAGTTCTCTCAGTTGATCCGAGTGCACTACGAATGGCACCAAAAAGTCCGTACAAAACAAAAGACAGTGATGGTTCCGAATAATCATAAAGATAGGCAGTCATCATTTCCCAAAATAAAAGCCCAACAAGTCAAAACCTATGAAGGAGACTTACAAAAACTTGGGCATCCCGCTGACTGTAATCACAAAAAGGAACAGTTCAGGCAAAAAACAGGGATAACACAATCAAAAAAAGAAAGAGGTCCTACGAACCCTCAACAAAAAGGAAGTGACTGCCTATCCACAACAAATTGTCAATATCTGAACCATCACCGGAATATCAGAGCAAAGACTCAAACAAGGTCTAACGCACGATTAAATGAGTTTAGGTTTGAAGAACATCACGAAGAGCGGGTGGGTACAATTACATTTTGAGCCTTATCCTTTGCTTCTTAAACCGTGAACCAGGCCACGTTATAACCCTCAAAAGTCCTAGCTGAAGCATGGGTTGGTTCGAAAGCATACTGTTACAAAAGGTATCCTGACTCCTTAGGGCTTGCGGTAAAATAACGAGTTGACATTACAGTTTACAAAAAATTCACTTGTGTTTATGAAAACATGCATTTTCAAAAACTTCAAGACAGACATAAGCTTTGCATTTTTAGAATAATATTGTTTGCATATGACTATTTGTTCGAACTTGTAGAGAAATTTGCACGACGAATGTCTAGTGAACAAGAATCTTCTCAACCAAAGGGTCACCTCAAGCGGAAGAAACACTTCCAGTCAAGGGGCACGGCATGATCATGGTCTATCATCTGGGGTAGTCCAGTCAAGATTCAGAGAATCTCTCAAATGCCTAATAGCTTGGGGAAAATCTCCGCTTGAGTCACCTGGGGCATTGGACATGAGTTCCAGCTACGAATCTTGCCTGATCAAACATCTTATGGTCGCATGGCAACACAACAACAGGGGCATCTCCCTACATTCTGAGAGCGTGGACATAGTAAAAAAAAAAGTACTACGCACAATCAAAGACCCGCTAGGTTGACACACCTAGGCAAAAATAAGGGGTGAAATGAAAAAATCTATACACCCGGCAAGTCGAAAACCTGAAAAGGCGGCTTGGGCAAAAATGGGTATCCCGGTGGACTGAAAACCCGAAAGGGCGGTCCAGGAAAAAGTTAGGGATTAAAGCGTACGACTATGTCCCGGCATCTTATCACTTGTCTACCAGAAGAAGATTTGTCAAATCGGCAGTCCTCAAGCACCTCTACAGGTGCCTTCTCCCACAGAAGTTGGGGCAATAAGAGTTGCCCAAACTGTACAGCTGCTTTCCTCCAGGTACAAGGTATGTTCGGCTGAAGAACATGACCAAGATACCTCCACTCCCCAGAGTAAGACAAGATTCAGCCATACTCTCCCCAAGCAGAGTTAATCTACTGTCAGCCTTAAGGAAGATGGGTATCCCCAGAAGATCTCAATATTCCCCAGCGGAGTATATAGATGTTCCTAAACAAGCATCCCCGGCAGTCTTATCCTAAGATTGTTCCCCGGTGGAATACCAGACACCCCAGTGGAGCCACTTCCCCAGTACAGTCTCAAAAAGTCTCCCCAGGAGAGTTGATCAATCTCCCCGGTAGGAAGCTTATCCCCAGTAGATTCTGGAAGCTTATCACCTGCAGAGTACGCACGTCTCTCCCCGGACTTTATTCAAAGGTTATGCTCCACCAGAGCTTATAACTGGGTTATCCTCAGATAATTACCACGGAAAGATCGTCCTCGGCGAAGTTTCTTCCTACCCCCCAGCGGAGTTCATCAATTCCCTCAACAAAGCTTATCAATGGTATCCCTCAGCGGAGTTATCATCAAATTCTCAGCGAAGTATCCCTTCCCCACAGAGTATTCCCCGCAGAGTATCTCTCCAGCAAGTTTATTCCCCAACGGAGTCATCTTCTCCTACCGGTTTGTTCTCGCAACCATCATCCCCAGCGGAACCGAAGAACTCTGTTCTTCAACATCAGCCCAGGATTCAACTTCTCGGCATTCGTCAAGGATTTATTTTCCTAGACGAAAATACATTCATAAACATATCACTTTTCATACATCTTGCTTACATACACAATGCATGCACATACGCATCATATCACACAATCTCATTTCTCCCTGAGAACATCATGACATCATGCATTGCACAACTGATGTTTTGCCTTTTTCAGGAAAAAGGTCAATCCAAAGACGATTACTATTAACTGTTGCAATTCCAGATTCGATACCTGCATCTAGCCAGGGCATATCTGTGAGCGATTGATTATGGATTCGATACCTGTATCTAGCCAGGGCATATCTACATTAAAGAGATTAAAGAGATAGCTGGGAAATGCTCCAGATATGGATGCTGTTCTTTTGCTTATTCAGATTTTCTCTTCAGAGATGGCTTAGAAATGCTCCAGAGATAGACGCTATTCTGTTGCTTATTCAGAGTTACTTGTTCAGAAATAGTTCAGATATGCTCCAGATGGACGTTATTCTGTTGCTTATTCAGGGTTTCCTTTCAGAGATAACTTAGAGATGCTCCAACCACGGATGCTATTCTATTGTTTATTCAGAGATTCTTTCTAGATATAGTTCAGATGTGACCCAGGCATGGCGACGTTCTGATACTCATTCCGGATTTCCTTTCAGAGATAGCTTGGAAATGCTCCAGATATGGATGATATTCTTTTGCTTATTCAAGACTCCTTCTAGATATAGTTCAGATGTGACCCAGGCATGGCGATGTTCTGATACTTATTCCAGATTTCCTTTCAGAGATAGCTTGGAAATTCTCCAGATATGGATGATGTTCTTTTGCTTATTCAAGACTCCTTCTAGATATAGTTCAGATGTGACCCAGGCATGGCGACGTTCTGATACTCATTCCGGATTTCCTTTCAGAGATAGCTTGGAAATGCTCCAGATATGGATGCTGTTCTTTTGCTTATTCAAGACTCCTTCTAGATATAGTTCAGATGTGACCCAGGCATGGAGACGTTATGATACTTATTCCGGATTTCCTTTCAGAGATAGCTTGGAAATGCTCCAGATATGGATGCTGTTCTTTTGCTTATTCAAGACTCCTTCTAGATATAGTTCAGATGTGACCCAGGCATGGTGACGTTCTAATACTTATTCCAGATTTCTTTTCAGAGATAACTTAGAGATGTTCTAACCACGGATGCTATTCTATTGTTTATTCAGAAACTCCTTCTAGAGATAGTTCAAATGTGACCCAGGCATGGCGACCTTCTGATACTCATTCCAGATTTCCTTTCAGAGATAGCTTGGAAATGTTCCAGATATGGATGATGTTCTTTTGCTTATTCAAGACTCCTTCTAGAGATAGTTCAGATGTGACCCAGGCATGGCGACGTTCTGATACTCATTCCAGATTTCCTTTTAGAGATAGCTTGGAAATGCTCCAGATATGGATATTGTTCTTTTGCTTATTCAAGACTCCTTCTAGAGATAGTTCAGATGTGACCCAGGCATGGCGACGTTCTGATACTTATTCAGATTTCCTTTCAGATATAGCCTAGAGATGCTCCAGATCCGGGCGCTATTCTATTGCTTATTCAGATTCAAACTTCTAAAGACAACTTAGAGATGCTCCATCCCGGATGCTATTCTATCGTTCAGTCCAGATACGATCCAGATTCGGATGACATTCTGTTACTCATGCAGTATGGATATACCCCAGACACGGCGGTCATTCTACCATTTATTCAGACGTCAGCAATCAGGCACAGACTAGATATGCTCCAGACACGGAAGTTATTCTATTTCTTATTCAAATTCACCTATCCACCATCTTTCCAAATGGCATCTATAAGCCCATTCCCGACAAGGTTATGTCACACTTTCAGATGGCATCTTTAAGCCCATCCTTCTATCCATCATCTCACCAAATGGCATCTGTAAGCCCATTCCCGACATCACACTGCTGATACTCTACTATGTGAGTGCAAATTTCTGGGCACTCTAGTGTTCAATCATCTTCCACCTTCGGATCACGAAAGGCACGCACGCCAATCTACATCCTCAGGTCTAAGAAGATTGAACAGGGGCAACTGTTGTACCCCAAAATTTTCCCTCCCATATTCTTCAAAGTTTTTGACAAGCATCATCTCAATTTACTCAAGTCTACTCAAGGGTTGCACAGTCAAACCATCCTCCTAAGCCAGTCAAAATTAGGGTTTTGGTTCTTGCAAGGAAGTTGAGGTTTTCAAGGGCTCAATCAAGTCCCATATGCTCATATACATTGTCAAGCACCTACATGTCAAGTTTCAAGGCTCACAAGGTCAAGTTGCACAGTCAAAAACCCTAATTGCTTCACAACCAACTGTAGGGGCAAAATGGTCATTTGGCAGTCAAAAGTCAAAATTTTTGGTCAACATCTTATTTTGAAGTCACAATCATCATTTGATCAAGTCTTGATCATGATTCCACAAGAATGGCTCAAAAATCATCAAGATGCAAAAGTTTCTATTTTTGGACAGCTGAAAAGTCAACTGTAACTTGACCAAGGCATAACTTTTTCATGGTTCATCAGAAAAATACCATCCAATGCTCATTTTGAAGGGGAGGAAATTTCCTACAACTCATCTTCACATTCCAAGTCCAAGAAATGCTCTCACAAAAAGTTACCAATTTCAACATTATAGGTCATTTTCAAAAGTCAACAAAAAGGCACTTTAAGTCAAAGACCATAACTTGAGATTGGTAAATCAAAATGACATGGTACCAAAGGCATTGGTTAGAGAACTTCAAGACCTTTCCAAAATGTCCAAGAACATGTTCATATGATCAAAATTGAGCAAGATATGCATTGGAGAAGTTGGGAAATTTTTGTGAAATGGCCAAAGTCAACTATCCTTGAAACTTTAATTTTTGACAAAAGGGACCACTTTTTTCCACTTGGTTCAGCCTTGTCATGCCACCCACGTGTCCCATGACCCATTACAAGACCAAACATTTATTTTTTCATTTTTATTTAATTTTTATGGATTTAATTCACTTTAATCCATAATAATTCAAATAAAAATCAAAAAATGAATTAAATGGTATCTTTGAGTTTTGAATGACTTTTATATGTCATGAATCACCTACCAAATTCGTGCCAAGCCTATTATGAGCATGAAATTCAAATTTTGAACAAAAATGGCAAGTTTCTTTAATGGTGGTTATGAGAAAATCCAAAGCTTAATGGCAATGGTTAAAAGCTCCTTAATGTGACTTATTCTCACCCATTACTATATATACAAGCCTTGCAAGCCTCATTCACAACCTAGAAAAAGTGCACAAACGTCCAGAGAAAAGTTCAAAATTTGTCAAAAAAAGTGTGAGATCAAAAGGAGTTTTTGCAGGCATTTTCAGGCCAATAGGAGAACGTGACTCTCTTATTTGCCATACCCTGAAGCTAAAGCAACCCTTGCCACGTCCTAAGGTCCATTATCAAGCACTGTAAGTATTCCCAGGTCCCTCAATTTCCTTGTTTCCATTTTTTCTCAATGTATTCCTGTGCAGGTTTCTAAAAGTGGTACACCATGTGCCCTGACGCTTCAGTATGCCAAGTGTCTACAAACAACAATCCAGTGGCCAGGAAATGATGAGCACCATGCTTTTCAGTCAACCATATGCACATGATTCCAGGAGTCAACGTGACTTTGTGCAAATGGGCCACAACAATGCTAAACAAACCCTCAATTCTGGCCCAACACCCCTATGGTTCTATTTTATTTTCTTTTGTTTTCTTTTCCTTTTTTATTTTCTTTTAACTAATTTTTTAATTATTATCATTATTGTTAATTAACCTAACATAATTAATATTTTCATAAAAAATCCAAAAAAAAGAACTAATATTATTATTATTATTAATTTCATGTTATTTTTGTAAATAAATACTAATAAATTGAATTAATTTTAATTAGGCAACTTTAACCTTTTTTTTTCAATAACTAAAATAAATTTAGAATTAGGCTTTTATTAACCTTTAATTTTATTTCCTTTTATTTTATTTCATTAAAAAAACATAAAAATACAAAAAAAAAAACATTTTTCCTTTTAATAAATTAATTAATTAGTTTAATCATTAGTTTTAATTTCATTTAATCACAAAAAAGACCAAAAAATTCATTTTTTTCTTAAAAGGGTCAAAACCCTTAAGGCATTCCCGATTAATTTTTATTCGCGCGCATTTATTTTATTTTGATTATTATGTAACTGCTTCAAGAATTTAATAGTAATTAGGTTTATTGCTTTCTTTACTTTCCGCACTTTATCAAAACGGGTCTTTGTATTTTTGGCGATGTATAGACCCGCGCCTTGTAATTGCGTAGAATTTATCTTTCCGCAATTTACTTTCCGCACCCCTAACTGTTAAATGCATGAAAGAATGTATGAAAAAATAAAATTAACTCGTAGCTCACAAATAACATGTACAAGATAAACATAAACTGAATTGAACACACATGCACATGCCACTCTTAGGGTACGCCTCACTGGTTGCCTCGACGTGGTCATCAAGTATAGGGTGTCTTAGAGGTCGCCCTTCTGTCCTAAAGATCCAGTTGCCTCGAAACGGTTGCCTCGGATAAAAGGATCTAGGACATTAGGGTTACTTCTAAGGTGTCCTACCATTGCTTCGGTGACCATACATGTCCCGATAATCGAATTGACCCGAACAACTCCAATGATGGTGCTACTTACCTCTCAATGGTGGGATAGCACTATCTAAAGGACTCTTACACAGCCTAATTCCTTAGAGTAGGTAGATTCTCCTGGGTACTTGCTCTTTTCAAAACAAACAAAACAACTTTTCACACCTCACACTTTCTAAAAGTTTTCAAACAATTTTTTCATACACTCTTGAGGACCGATACAAGAGTCACTTAGAAATCTTTCAAACGAAACTTTTTCAAAACCCACTCACATTTGAAAAGCAAACAGTTTTTGAAAACATAAGGGCAAGTACCTAAGAGCCCGTGGATAACCACGGATAGAAAGGGTACTAACACCTTCCCTTTATATAAATCTACCTCCCGAACCGAGAAACATTCTCGAATAAGGAATTTTGCTGTGCTTTTGTCCTTTCCATATTGGAGAACATAAAAGACGGTGGAGACTCTTGCTTACCGCGACATTTTGCGAAACCAGCTTAAAAAACAGTCAGTTCTATTCCCACCGATCACAGCTTGCATATTTGATTTGATCTCCATTTTAAAGCTTGCCAAATTTGTCAAAAATAAATCCTTTTGCACATGGTTTAGTGTGATATGAATTTGATGCTCTTAATGATGATGATCCAATCCTGAAATAGCCAAAAGATATCATGTAATCAAAGATTTGGATTTTTTATGATTTAATTTGATTTAAAATGAAATAATTCAATAAAAAATAAAATAAAATAATATAAATAAGATATGGGCTCATGGCTGAAGCTAGGACACGTGGACAATGATGCAAGCTCAAATCAAGTGGAAAAGAATGGGCCCATTTGACAAAATTTGAAGTTTTGGGGATAGTTGACTTTTGGCAATTTTGCAAAAATGCTCAACTTCAACAATGCATAACTTCTTCAATTATGAACTTTTGGAGGTGTTCTTGGACTTTTTAGAAATATGGATATGTCCTATAACCAACCCTTTTGGTATCATCTCATTTTGATATTCCATGCTGAAGTTATAAGCTTTGGCAAAAAAGGTGTTTTTGTTGACTTTCAAAAATGACCTATAATGTCCAAATTTATAACTTCTTGTGAGTGCATTTCTTGATCTTGGGGTGTGAAGATGGATTGTAGGAAATTTCATTCTATTCAAAATGAGCTTTGGATGTGTCATTTATCATAAAGTATGAGAAAGTTATGCTTGGTCAAAGTTGGATTGACTTTTCCTACAAACCCCTAATTTAGCAACTTTTGAATCTTGATGAATTTTGAGCAATCCTTGATGAATCATGATCAACCCTTGATCAAATGATGAAATATCCTTCAAAATGAGAATGTTGGCAAAAAATCTTGAAGTTTGACTGTATGTAGGCCACAATTGACTTTTGCCCTAGCACAATCGATTTTGGACCCTTTGAGCAATTGACTGAGCAAACTTCTTCTGCAAGGCTTGAAATTTGGCATGAATGATCTTGAGAGCATATTAGGACAATGGAGAGCACTTTAGGTCATTTGGACTCAAGGATCTTGATGCAACAGAAAACCCTAATTTGGGGTTGACTGCCTTAGGAGATAGCTTGTCTGACCAACTCTTGAGCAATCTTTAGCCACTTGGAGATTTTCCTTGCAATGTTTTGAGAAATATGAGAGGGCAAATTTTGGGGTACAACACAAATACACAAGTAATTTTTTAAAAGATGAGCAAGTACCTAAGAGCCCATGGAAAACCATGGATAGAAAGGATGCTAACACCTTCCCTTTCTATAATCTACCCCCCGTACTCAGAATATCTCGAAAAAGGATTTTTTTTTCTGTTCTTTTTTCCTTTCTGATTGGATGAAATAAAAGTCGGTGGCGACTCTTGCTTACCGCGACATTTTACGAACAAAAAACACAAACCAGTATCAAACAGTTCGGTTCTGCCACCGTATCACACCTGCAAAAACGTAAAATTGAAACACGCAAGGTACCCTATCCCCTTTAAAATTTCCCCCTCAATTCGAATCGAGGATCCGTTTAGGCTGAAAGTCCTTGTAACGTGAAATCTGAAGCTTAAGAAGCTCCTTGCCCTAATTATGGCATGATGTTATTTCTGCATCCATACTTACATGTAAAATGTTAGAAAAATTCAAAAAATGCATATGAATGAAACAAGCATGTTTACAAGGATTTAAACTATGAAAATCTTGAGAAAACGAACCCTACCAACCTACCAATCGGAGTTGATGTGAGGGTCGTTTCTAGGGTTGATTCGCAAAGGGTAGCGGTTGATTCTGACTCCTGGAAACTTCAGGAAGAAGATGGAATGCATAAATCATCTTGAGGACGGCTGAGTAACAAGATGGATGCTATGATACAGTGGCAGAATCGACTGTTTTTACTGGTTTTGCATTTTGCCTTTTTTGTTCGCAAAATGTCGCGGTAAGCAAGAGTCGCCACCGACTTTTATTTCATCCAATCATGAAAAAGGAAAAAGAACAGAAAAACCTTTTTTCGAGATATTCTGAGTACGGGGGTAGATTATAGAAAGGGAAAGTGTTAGCACCCTTTCTATCCATGGTTTTCCATGGGCTCTTAGGTACTTGCTCATCTTTTTAAAATTGCTTGCGTGTGGTTGTTTTGAAAATGTTTTACTTCGTGATAACCCTTGTATCAGTCCTCAAGAGTGTGACGAAGTTTGTTTTGAAAATTGTTTTGAAAGTGTTTGTGTGAAAAAATTTTGTTGAGCAAGTACTTAAGATTCTACCTACTCGAAAAAAGATTGTTTGTTCTCGTTTCCTTTAGACAACGCTATCCTACTATTCAAGGAGTAGGTAGCCCTGTCATTGGAGTTTGTAAGGGATGTTCGAAAGGGAGAAGTACAGTCACCAAAGCAACAGTTAGAAAATTTTCATAGTAACCCTAGAGTCTTAAGATCTTTCCGAGGCAACATTTCTGAGGCAACATTCGAATGGGACATTTTGATCTTTTAGACTGGAGGACAACCACTAAAATCTCCTATGCTTAATGATTATTTACTGAAGGCAACCGAAGTGAGGTAAACCCTAGGAGTGAACATGTGCACGTGAACTTTTTCAGTTATTTAGTCTTTGCACATTAGGTGATCTACCATTTTAATTTCAAGATATTCTTGCCATACAATCCTATTAGCATGCATCTAACAGTTAAATATTTGCAGAAATTTAAAGTGCGAGAAAATAAACCTAGCTATTACAAGGCTTTGGCAGTTACATAATCATCTCGACAGAAAAAATGTTGAATTTAAAACCCTAGTTACTATTACATCCTCGAAACAGTTACAATAATAATAAAACAAAATAAAAATGTGCGCGGCAAATTAAATGCGAGAAAATTGAGAACCCTAAAAATCTAATTGAAAAAATGTTTAAATTATTTTTGAGAAAAGACTTAATTAGGTTATGCACAATAAAACCCTAATTCTAATTATTTTTAATTATAAAAGAAATTGAAATTAACCTAATTTAAACTAAATTAAATAATTCAAGAAAATAAAATATTTTATAAAAAAGAATTTTATGTATTTTTTGTGGTTTTTTTATTTTATGATTAATAAAAAAAGTAATTAATTTTTTTGGTGAAAAATAATTAAACAAAATAATTTAAATAAAAGAGAAAATATAAAGAAAAGAAATGGGTCGGTGCTGAATGAGAGAAGGGGGTGTAACCCTGAAATTTCTCTTGGGCCCAAGGTTGATGGCCCAAGCTTTCGTGAGATTCCATGTGGCGCTGCCTTGAGAGTACACCATGGTCCTTCAGGCTGGAAGTGTTAGATCTGGGAAAGTTGTGATCCATTGGTTGGAGGTGACAACATATGGTGAGCGCGTGTAAGCTTCGTGTACTAGATCTGTGAACAGAAATTGAGAAAATGATAAAATGCTTGGACCTGGGATCGAACCCAGGTCCTCACACTTACCACTAGCGCGCTCTTCCCTGGGTTGTATGTGTTAGTTGTACAAATAATGGAAGAAAAATATAATATAGAAAACAAGTGGGTTAGTGGGAAACACGCGCGAGATTTCAAATGGTCCACTGATTGGCTGCCACCTAATCTTCTTCTACCTTTCTTCGTCGTCTTAGCTATATACCTTTTATCTATAGTCGTGTATTTGTAGCTATAGCCCTGCGAATTTCCAAAATGCACAAGACACATGATAAATTACTTCCAACTATGTGGATCAATTCGTCTTGATCTCGTGAACATCATGGTGTTCTTCTTTTGACCCAATTTAACCTGTGTAACAAACCCCTAAAACGCACACGAAAACCCTAATAATGGCAAAGGCACATATATGCATCAAAAACTCAATTAAATCATCCAGTCAGGTTGCAAACATATCAATGATCACAAATATATCACTTAAATATGCTAATGATGCAGGAAATTCAATAATCAATTTGGAAAAAATAAGCAAACCGTGGGAGTGATTGCGTGTGTTTCTGGGCGCGATAAGACTTGCAAATGATCCAGTTGGCTTCAGGGATGCTCTAGGATACGATTGTTGGCCTTGAATTGCTCTAAAAGGCCCTGTGGAGTGAAAACCGAGTCACACTTTTTGTCAAATTTTTTGAGTTTGTTCTTTCTCTTCTACGACTGCAAAAACCTTGTCTTATGCCTTGTACATGTTCCCTATATATCTTAGAATGAATTAGGGTTATAAACTTGGCTTTAATCTTTACAATTATGGAAGATTTGATTTGATTTCCATGCCATATGTAAACTTTCTATTTTGAGCCAAATCATCCCTTTCTTATACCAATTATGCTTGATTCGTTTTGGTTTTGATATCTCAGCATATTTTGATTGCAAGCCTTTCAAAAAATCAAATTTAATCATATCTTTGCTATTATTCACCAATTATTTGATTTAATTCAATTTTTAATTTAATAAAAAATCAAAATAAATTGAAAAATGAAGAAAATAATGTGTGGGTGAATATTTGAATCGTGGACCATATTATAAGTGAGGTGCAAGCATAAAAAGTTAGGCCCATTTGGCAAAAAATGCATTTTGAGCACATTTGACTTTTGGCAATTTTGTAAGAAAGGTCAACTTTGACAAGGCATATCTCCTCCAATTTTAACCCTAGAGAGGTGTTCTAGGACTTTTTAGAAAGCTTAGTATGTCCCCTAAGAAACCCTTTTGGTCTCATCTCAATTGAGTCTTCGATGTTCATGTAAGAAGCTTTGACCCAAAAGGTATTTTTGTTGACTTTTCAAAAGGACCCATAATGTACAAATTCATATCTTTTTATGAGTGCATATTTTGAACTTGTGGGATGAAGATGAATTGTAGGGAATTTCATCCTATTCAAAATGAGCTTTGGATGGAAAATTTCAGATAAAGTATGTGGAATTTATGCTTGGTCAAAGTTTGGTTGACTTTTACTAAGAAACCCTAATTTAGCAACTTTTGGGTTTTGATGAATTTGGAGCATTCCTTGGGTAATCATAATCAACCCTTGATCAAATTATGAAATTCACTTCAAAATGTTAATGTTGACCAAAAGTCTTGAAGTTTGACTGTATGTGGGTCACAGTTGACTTTTGACCTAATACAGTCGATTCTCAAGCATCTGAGTAGTTGACTGAGCAAAATTCTTGTGCAAGGCATGAAACTTGACATGGAGGGTCTTGAGATCATATTAGGACCATGGAGAGCATATGAGACCTTTGGAGTCCACCTATCTTGATAAAAATGGAAACCCTAATTTGAGACACACTGCCTTAGGAGAGAGTTTGTCTGGTCAACTCTTGGGAAAACTTGAACAAATTAAGGATCTCTAGGAGTATGTGTTGAGTAAAATGAGAGGGAAAATTTTGGGGTACAACAGATGCTAACCTTAAATTCGTGTCCATTTGATCTGCTCTTGTTTGCCTTATTGAGCTTGCATGGATTTGGCATGCTATTTACAAGCTTGCATGAGTTGTATTGGGCTTGTTAAAGCTTGAAATCTAAAGGCCCAAACCCTCATTCCAATATTTTACATTTATTTGATTTTATTTATTTTTAAATGAATAAAAATTAAAATAAAAAAAATAAAATCATGAAAAATATTTGAATGGATTTATAGGTATTCTAAGATATTGTGAACATGTTTGAATATAAAAAATTAAGCCTACTAGTTCAAAATCTCAAGCTTGCTCCTTTTGCATTTCATGAATTTCCTCAAAATTCCCCAACTTGTGCAACTCATAACTTGTTAAATATTCATCTTTTGAATATGATCTTGGAATTTTTTTTAATCTAAAGATGTCCTCTACATTTTATTTTTTGATAATTTTTGCATTTGGAGAATTTATCTTTGTTGTACCCCAAAATTTGCCCTCCCATATTCTTCAGGAAATTGCCAAGCCAAGTCTCAAAGTTCCCCAAGGGTTGCACAGTCAAAGATCTCCTATACAGTCAAAACTAGGGTTTGTGTTCTGATCAAGAAAATGAAGTTTTCAAAGGCCCAATCAAGTCTCACATGCTTACAAATATGGTCAAGTATCCTCATATCAAGTTTCAAGGCATTCAGCTCAAAATGGCACAGTCAAAAACCCTAATTGCACTACAGTCAACTGTAGGGGCAAAATGGTCATTTGACAGTCAAAAGTTCAAATTTTTGGTCAATATATCATTTTGAAGCCACAAACATCATTTGATCAATGCTTGATCATGATTCTCAAAGTTTGGCTCAAAAATCATCAAGATGCAAAAGTTTCCTTATTTGGACAGCTGAAAAAGTCAACTGAAATTGACCAGGGCATAACTTTCACATGGGTTATCAGAAAAATTCCATCCAAAGCTCATTTTGAAGAGAAAGACATTTCCAACAACTCATCTTCATACTTCAAGTCCAAGAAATGCTCTCACAAAAAGTTATCAATTTCAACATTATAGGTCATTTTCAAAAGTCAACAAAAAGGGACTTTAAGTCAAAGGCCATAACTTGCGATTGGTAAATCAAAATGACATGGGACCAAAGGCATTTGTTAGAGGACTCAAAGACCTTTCCAAAATGTCCAAGAACATGAGAAAAGCTTAAAAATTGAGCAAGTTATGCCTTGTAGAAATTGGGAAATTTTTGGATATTTTGAAAAGTCAACATTGATTCAAATGACCTAAAATTGCTAATGGGCCCATTTTTCTTCCATGATTCATCATCTATGGCATGTGCACGACCACTTGGCCCAAAGGGAAGTATTTTCTCATTTTTTATTTATTTATTTGAATTTTTAATTATATTAATTCATTTAAATCATTTAAATATGTGAAAAATACTTAACTTAACCTAACAAATCTTTTTGCACATGTTTTAGACTCAATAATTCGTGCACATTCAAATATGGGAAGATTTGGTTTGATTGGATCCTAATTGACACAAAATTGCATGGAAAAAGATATGAAAAAATCTTAAAGAATCAAATTTTCAAAAGCCATGAATGCATTGGATTTGTTCTACTTTTCTTGACCTAATGGACTCACTACATATGCTAGAACACAACCCTAATCAGAATAGAGACGCACAGCTGCGCCCAAAGACCATTGTAAAACTTGAAATTTCTCTCTAAAACCTCAACTCTGAAAATCACATTGGAGGGCGATTCAAGACATAATTTGTGTTTCAATAGCTTGCTCAAGTGTCATTGAACGTATTCCAATCAGAAACAACCATTAAAATGCAAGGAATTGGTATACAGCATTCAAGATACCTCATGAAAAATTCATTATCGTGTTTCAATATTTACGCACATTCATAGCATTTTGATTGTAGATTCATGTTCCTTGTGAAATTCTGAAACTAACCAATATGATTAATTGCATTTTTATGTTGTATACACGATTTCACCATTGCCAAGTTTTAGGGTTTTGCAAGCTTCAGATAGGGGCTTTTCACCCAAGGAAAAATTGAGACTCAAGACTACCACCATTCAAACCAGCAAGCTTGGACGAAGAAGAATCCATATTCGCGCTCAATTTATAGAGCCCTGAGGGCTAATCGCTATTTCCCCTAAAGCCACCTAACAAAACGCGTATAAAACTGTTGCCTCATGTTTTTGTATTTCAGGGATGGTGAAGAAGACGAATTCGTGGCAGGCGACGACTGGTTGGTTTAAAATTCGCGCGCAATAATCCATTAGCGCGTTATTTCATATTATATTATTTGTTGTTTATTTATTTAACAAATGGATTCAGTGGTTCAGCTGGCAAGCGTTGATTGTGTTGACGTCCAAGACCTGGGTTCGAACCCCAGGTCTGCATTATTCTTCATATTATTTTTCAAACAAGGTTCACATGCCGTTTCACTTACTGAGGACTATGATACACTTCCAAATCAAGCGTGACACGTCCCTCTCAAGATCAATCCAAAGGCATAGAGTGGAGTAACACCATAAACTCAGGTCAACATAGCTACACGCTAGTGGGAAAGTCAAACGGACCTGAAGGTCATTGGGCCTGAATTACCAAGGCCAAACCTCCTAATTGGGGACTACTACCCCCCCTGGTTTGCAATTCTCTACATTTTTCTTATGTTTTATTTTCAATTCTTATTTTATTTTCTTTATTGTTTTGATTTAATTAATTATTTCTTCAAAAATATAAAAAATGCATAAAAATCAGAAAAGATAAAAAATATAATAAATATTTTACTTTAATATTTCTTGTAAATAAATGCTTGTAAATTAATTAGTTTAAATTAGGTTTTTTTAATTTTAATTCCTTTCATAACAAAAAATCAAAAAAATATAGAACTAGGTTTAATTAATGTTTTATTCCTTTTCAATTTTTCTTTTTCACAATAATAGTATTTATTTTATTTACTTTCACAATTAAATTTGTATATAAAAATTAGGTTTAATTTAGGTTAAAAACTTCAACATTTTTCTTAATAAATTAAAAAATAATTAGAATTAGGTTTAGCATTTTATTTTAATTTTAATTAATTCCTTTTTTCTATTAAATCTTAAAATACATAAAAATACCAAAAAAACAAAAACAATTTTTTTTCTTAAATTAATTAATTCATGTAATTTTAATATTTGGCAAAAAGGGTCCAACGCCCTCATTTCGATTTAATCCTTATTTCGCATATTTATTTTATTTTGCTTAAATAATTATGTACCTCTCCCGAAGCCTTGTAATTACTTCTCGCACTTTTAATTTCTTTATTTTTCTGTCAAATCGGGTCCTGGTTAATTTTGGCGATGTGGACCCGCGCCGTTTGTAATAGCTTAGAATTTACTCCTCGCAACTTTTAACTGTTAAACAAAGCATGCAAGAATGAATGGCCTTAAATAAAAACAAGCATAGATCACTTTGACATGAACAAGATAAATGCAATGAATCTGACACACAAATCACACACCATCCCTAGGGTACGCCTCACTGTTGCCTTGCCTCGAAAGGTGGTCGTCGAGTAGAGGATGTCTTAGTAAGTCCTCATGATCCGGGAACCTGGCATGAGGGTAGCTTCTAAGGTGTCTTCCCATTGCTCTGGTGATCACCATGTCCCGAACCTCGAATTGACCCGAACACCTCCAACGGTGGTGCTACCTACCTCTCAATGGTGGGATGGCACTACTTTAAAGGACATCTACACAGACGAATTCCTTAGGGTAGGTAGATGACTCTAGATACTTGCTCTAATTTCAAAACAAATCAAAAATACTTTTCACACCAACACATTTTCAAAAAGCTTTCGAAAGCATTTTTTCAAACACTCTTGAGGACTGATACAAGAGTCGAACTGGAATTTTCAAAGAAACTTTTTTAAAACCCACAGTTGAAAAGCAAACAAACCATTTTTGAAAACACATATGAGCAAGTATCTAAGAGCCCATGGATAACCATGGATAGAAAGGGTGCTAACACCTTCCCTTTCTATAATCTACCTCCCGAACCGAGAGCAATCTCTTTAAGGAATTTTTCTGTGCTTTTGTCCTTTCCATTTGGAGAAAATAAAAGACGGTGGCGACTCTTGCTTTCGCGACATTTCGCGAACCAGCGTTAAACAGTCAGTTCCAGATCCACCGATCACAATCTTGATGTAAGTTGCCTTGATAAAAAGTGTCTTTTGTTGACTTTTGAAAATGACCTATAATGTGTTAGCTCATATATTTCAAATGAAGCATTTTATGAACTTGAGCATAAAAACAAAGTTGTATAGAATTTAATTTTCTTTAAAATGGGCTTTGGTTGGGGAAAAGTTGATGAAGCATGTGAAAGTTATGCTTGGTCAAAGTTCAGTTGACTTCTCCTAAGGAAACCCTTATTTGACAATTCTTGACTTTTGATGATTTGAGAGCTTGGGAATCATGATCAACCCTTGATCAAATGATGAATATCACTTCAAAATATTAATGGTGACCAAAAATCTTGATGTTTGAGTATTTGTTCACCATAGTTGACTTTTTACCCAACACAGTTGATTTTCAATCATCTGAGCCATTGACTGAGCAAACTTGTGATGCAAGACTTGAAACTTGTCATGAACATTGCTGAAGACCTATGATGAACCATGGAAACCACTTGAGACCTTTGCAACCCAAATTTTCTTGATAAAATCAAAACCCTAGTTGTAGACCTTTGGCTTAGAAGGAGCATTTGACTGGTCATCCCTTGAGATTCTTGAGTATTTGAGAAGCCTTGAAAGGATGCCTTAAAGAAAAATGGGAGGGCCAATTTTGGGGTACAATAGCTGCCCCTATTCAATCTTATTAAACTTGAAGAGTTAGATTGGCATGTCTGCCATTCGTAACTCGAAGGTAGAAGAGGATTGAACACCTAAGTGCCCAGAAATTTGCACTTGCTTGTGCAAGAAGTGATGATGTTGGTTGATTATGTCAGAAATGGGCTTATAGATTCCATTTGAAGAGGTGACGGAGAGTCATCAAAGATGGGCTTAGAGATGCCATCCGAAGTAATCATTGTCTTGAATTGAAAGAAGTATCAGAATAAATCTATGCTTGATTTAAACTGAGCCAGAAGATATCAATGCTACTCTTTATCTAGAGGAAGTATCAGAATAAACCTACAGTCGATTTAAATTGAGCCAGAAAATGTTGCCTTGACTTTAACTGGGAGAAGTATCAGAATAAATCTATGGTTTATTTAATTTGAGCCAGAAATGTCTTCAACTGGGAGAAGTATTAGAATAAATTTATGCTTGATTTAACCTGATCCAGAAGATATTTTCGACTGATTTTAACTGGGAGAAGTATCAGAATAGATCTTATGATCGATCTATCTGAGCCAGAATATGTATATGCTCAACATTAACTAGAAGAAGTATTAGAATAAATCTATGGTAGATTCAATCTGAGCCAGAAAATGTCTTCAATTGGAAGCAATATCATAATAGATCTACGCTCGATCTAAGCTGAGCACGAAGAATGTCTACTGGAAGAAGTATCAGAATAAATCTTTGGTCGATTTAATCTGAGCCAGAAAATATCTACGACCGTCTTCAACTGGAAGAAGTATCAGAATAAATATATGGTTAATTTAATCTGAGCCAAAAGATATCCACGTTCATGTTCAACTGGGAGAAGCATTAGAATAGATCTACGCTCGATCTAAATTGAGCTAGAAGATATTGTCTTTAAGAAGACTGTCTGGTCATACAAGTAGTTGATGATGTTTGTCTGTTAATTGATCTTTCCTGAAAAGGTAAAGAGTTAGTTGTATGAAATGTCATGATGTATGAAATGCATTACGTATTGATGTTCTCAAAATAAATGAGACTGTGTTATATGCATTTTTTATGCACATGTTATGTTGTTCGTAAATGATGTATGAATATGAAAAGTTGTTCGTAAATGATGTATGAATATAAAATGTTGTTGAAATGTATTTGTAAACTCGAGCAGAATTTTTATTTGAGGAAAATGAATCCCTGATTGTTACTGAAGATGAAGAGTATGTGTATCTTTGGTTTCCTGGGGATTGTCTCCGCTGGGGATTCCTGCTCTTTCTTTGAGGAAAATTCATTTGGGAATGTTGATTTCTGCCTGGGAAGAATATTCAGGGACATTGGTGTTCCTTGATCTACTGAGGATTATAATTCTTGTATACCCTGATTGGGAATAAAATAGATAGATATCCCTTCGAGGTGTTGTTTGACCGAGTTTCTGATATGGGTACCGACTCATCTGGATAGACTAAGGTTGAACGATATCTAATTCGGTTTCAGATTTAGCAGCAACTCTCTGGGGATAGTAATCCAGGTTGTTCTTTGCTGGAGACATGAATTATGCTGGTAATCCATGGTAGAAGCAGACTCAAGCTGGGGAGATTGAACTCCTCTAGGGAAATAAACCATGTTGGGGAAATAAACCCTATTGACGAAAATCTGAACTCCGCTGGGAAAATGAACCCTGTTGACAGAGGAGTACTCTGCTGAGGAAGAACCCTTGCTGAGAAAAAGAGCTATGCTAGAGAGAAGTAGCCTGCAAGGGATTTTACAGTTTTGAAAACTCAGCTGGGGAGAAGAATTTCCATAAAATGTAATGATCGAGACTCTGTAGGTGAGTGATATTGCTGGGAAAAAGACCATATTCTTTTATCTGCTGGGGGATTTTGCTGGTGAGTAAGATAAGACTACTCTGTGGGGATAATCCCGTGGAAGTGGCTCTGTGGGGATTTTATGGGTCGCTCGAACATTATCCCAATTCCTAGAGTCTTGAATAAATGCTTATTCCTGATTTAATGCATATATTTGTTAACAGTCAATTGTATTCATATGCATATGCTCATTCAATTTTAGTCATTGGACGTCTTAAAAACAAAACAGAAAAAGTAAAAAACGAAAAAGTTTGAATTTTGAATTTGTATTTCATTGATAGTTTGCCCATAAACATGTGACTTTGTGCAAAGAGACAGAGATCCCAATAAGGGGAAATTGTCGTGAAATGAAAAGAGTACAAAGTGTAAACAAGATAACAGCTATGTGGAAATGATCTCATCGGATTCCAACTCTGCTATTTCCCCTGTGTCTTCAAGCATCTCATCCCTTATTACTGGAAGAAGTTGATTGAACTGATCTATACCATTTAAACTTTGACTTTAGTAATAAAGCTTGTTGTATATGATCCAAAGGGAACATAGTTGTGATACGGTGGCCAGAACCGGACTGTTTTTGGAATGTTGGTTTATGTTTTGCATTTGTTTTTGCAAAATGTCGCGGTAAGCAAGAGTCGCCACCGACTTTTATTTTATCCAACAAGGAAAGGAAAAAAGCACAGAAAAATTCCTTTTTTCGAGATATTTCTGAGTACGGGGGGTAGATTATAGAAAGGGAAGGTATTAGCACCCTTTCTATCCGTAGTTATCTACGGGCTCTTAGGTACTTGCTCATCATTTTCAAAATTGTTTTCTTTGTGTTTGTGGGTTTTGAAAATTTTTTGTTTCAACTTCGATTTAACTCTTGCTTCTGTCTTCAAGAGTGTAATGAAGTGTTTTTTGAAAACTTTGTTTTGTAAAGAAGTGTAAGTGTGGAAAAAGGTTTTATTTTGTTTGAGCAAGTACTTAAGAGCTAATATATTTACTCGAAAAAAGAATCGTTCTATATTCATTTCCTTTAGACAATGCTATCCCACTATTAGTGAGTAGGTAGCACCGTCGTTGGAGTTTTGAGGGTCAATTCGAAAGGGACATACGGTCACTAAAGCAACGTTAGGACGTCTTAGTAGTAACCCTAATGTCTTAGATCATTTATCTGAGGTAACAACATCTGAGGCAACCTTTCCGAGGCAACTATGATCTTTGGACAAAAGGACGACCACTAAAGCACCCTATACTCAATGACTGTTTACCGAAGGCAACCAAGTGGGAGTGTACCCTAGGAGTGCGCATGCGCGAGTGATTCAATTTCAGATTATTTATCTTTACACATGTTTAGGGTTATCTAACCGTTTTAAGATTAAACATACATTCTTGTCATGCAAACCCTAATTATTCACATATCTAACAGTTAAATATTTGCAGAAATTAAAGTGCGGAATTTAAACTAAGCTATTACAAGGCTTCGGGTATTTACATAGCCAAAACTAAACCCTTTGAAATTAAAAGCGGTAAAAATAAATAAATGTCCTAATTAAATTATTACAAAGCGGGAGCAGATACAATAATTGGGCAAAATAATAATAAAATGCGTGATTAAAAATTAGATTGACGAGAAATTAGGGTTTTGACCCTTCTATCCTAATTAAAAAGAAAAAGAAAATGTTTTTGTTGTTTTTAAATATTTTTAAGAAAAGAAATTAGGTTTTTAAATTAAATGCAAAATTGATTGGTTATAAAATTAATTAATGAAAATAATTAAATGACATATTTTTGGGTTTTTGTTATTTTAGGAAAGAAATAAAATAATTAATACAATTAAATTAGTAATGAAACCTATTTATTCTAATTAATTTTAATTATTTGCAAAAATAAATTAAAGTTATCTAGTTTAATCAAACCTAATTAAATTAATTTATTTATTGATGAAAAATAATACCTAAATCTAATTGGTGAAAAATAATATTTTTGGTGATTTTTTGATAAAAGAAAATAATTTAATTTTGTTAGTAAAAAATAATTAAATGAAATAATTAAATAAAATGTAAAAAAGAAAAAGAAAATGGGCCTGAAATTAGGGGGTGCAAGAGACAATTCTGAGCCCAGTAATTGTGAGATCTGTTTGACTTTTGAGATCCTATGTGGCACGCTTGACTTGGCTTTTGGTGGTCTCTCCTGGATGGCCATCAGATTTAGCCGTCTGGCCACTTGGCGTGCTAGATCTGGAGGGAGTATGATAGACCCTGGCTTCATGTGCATACTGAATCGCCTGCAAGAAAATAAGAAAATAACAAATGCTGGAGGCAAGGATCGAACCCCTGACCTCCAGCCTTCCAATTCCTTAAGCGTTGTCTGGCTACCACTGGGCCACTTTTCTTTTGTTGTACAGTTAATGAATAATAATAATAATAATAATAATAATAATAATAATAATAATAATAATAATAATAATAATATACAAAAACATGCGTTAGTGGAGAATTGAAGAAAAACGCGCGCGAATGGTTTGAACGGGCAAACGGAAGGGTGACAACTCATCATCTCCTTCCTCTCTCTATGGGTAAAAGTCTCAGACTTTTACCTACGGACATTTTGTCTGTCGCTATAGGCAGTGCCTGCTCCAAAATCTTCCATGGGCTAAATAAATGACACCTAACGCCATGGTTGAGCTCGTCTCATCATCCTGAACACGATGGTACCACTTACGAAGGCCAATTTTCCCTGTAATCAAAAACCTAAAACGGAGCTACGAAATCTAGCAATGGTGATTTACAGTATATGCCATATAAATGAAATTGAATGATGCAGAAAGCTTGCATACATTCTGTAGATTAAGAATATATGATTAATTCAACCTAACAATGCTTAAAGCATGAGATTCAAATTCAAGAACAGGGCTATGTCGTGAACGACTTACAGAGTGATTTGGGGCTTGAAATGCTTGGTTCTTGATGGCTTTAGCTTGCTGAGAGTCCTAGGAGTCGATTGGGATCGTTCAAAGGTCCTGAAACTGCCTCCAAATGGGATTTCGATCTCACACTTTTCTTACTTTTTTCAGTTTTTGTTCTTACTCATACGCCTCTTTCTAACCACTCTTTTAGGTCTGGCCTCGTTCTATATGTACCAAGCACTGTATTAGGGTTCCAAAACTGATCCAAATCTTCCTCCTTCAATGATTTTTTATTTGATTTGATTCACTTTCAATATCATTCCAAAAATAGCTTTTTTAAATCTTTTTGTTCACACTATGCATTTACACAAGTTTGATTGTTTGCTAGTTGTACAATGAATCCTGAAACAATCATAAAATCTCTTGTTATCAATGTTTTGGATTTTATTTAATTTGTTTTGATTTAAATTGAATTAATTCAAATAAAAACCATAATAAATAATAAAAATAAGATATGGACAAGTGGCAAAGGCTAGAGCACGTGGGCTATGTTTCCAACTCAAAATAAGTGAAAAAGATTGAGCCCATTTGGCAAAAATTGAAGTTTTAGGGATAGTTGACTTTTGGCAATTTTGCAAAAAAGGTCAACTTCACCAATGCATAACTTCCTCAATTTTGACTCTTTGGAGGTTTTCTTGGACTTTTTAGAAATCTTAAGATGTCCTCTAAGCAACACTTTTGGTATCATCTCATTTTGATATTCCATGCTCATGTATGAAGCTTTGACAAAAAAGGTGTTTTGGTTGACTTTCCAAAATGACCTATAATGTCCAAATTTATAACTTCTTGTGAGTGCATATTTTGAACTTGGGAGATGAATATGGATTTTAGGGAATTGCATCCTATTCAAAATGAGCTTTGGATGGGTCATTTCGCGTAAAGTATGAGAAAGTTATGCTTGGTCAAAGTTGAGTTGACTTTTCTTGCAAAACCCTAATTTAGCAACTTTTGAGTCTTGATGAATTATGAGTAATGCTTGATGAATCATGATCAACTCTTGATAAAATGATGAAATATCCTTCAAAATGAGAATGTTGACCAAAAATATTGAAGTTTGACTGTATGTAGGCCACAGTTGACTTTTGCCCTAGCACTGTCGATTTTCAGGCCTTTGAGCAATTGACTGATCAAACATTCTCTGCAAGGCTTAAAACTTGACATGGATGATCTTGAGAACATATTAGGACATTGTTGAGAACTTGGGATCACTTGGACTCAAGTATATTGATGCAACATGAAATCCTAGTTTGAGGTAGACTGCCTTAGGAGAGAGCTTGTCTGGCCAACCCTTGGACTACCTTGAGCAACTTGAGGATCTTTCTTGCAATGTTTTGAGAAATATGGGAGGGCAAATTTTGGGGTACAACAGCTGCCCCTGTTAAATTTTCTTAAACCTGGGGATGTAGATTGGCTTTCGTGCCTTTCATAATCCAAAGGTGGAAGAGGATTGAACACTAGAGTGCCTAGAAATTTGCACTCGCATGAAGTGGTAATTGTCTTATGATGTCGGGAATGGGCTTACAGATGCCATTTGGAAATTGCTGACAAGGGGATGGGCTTAAAGATGCCACCTGAAGGAGTGTCGATCGCATAAGAGATTCCTTAGCGAGAGCTTGTATACCTGTTGTTGAGGAAGATTTCGCTGGGGAAGTTTGATCTTTGTTGAGAGAAGTAGAATTTTAGGAGCTTCGGTCATCCGTTATTCTGTTGGTGAGTCGTCTCTGTTGATATTTAGGAACTTCGGTCGTCCGTACTCAACTGAGGAGTCATCTCTGTTGATATTTAGGAACTTTGGTTGTCCGTACTCAACTGAGGAGTCATCTCTGTTGATATTTAGGAACTTTGGTCATCCGTACTCAACTGAGGAGTCATCTCTGTTGATTTTTAGGAACTTTGGTCATTCGTACTCAACTGAGGAGTCATCTCTGTTGATATTTAGGAACTTTGGTCGTCCGTACTCAACTGAGGAGTCATCTTTGTTGATATTTAGGAACTTTGGTCGTCTGTACTCAACTGAGGAGTCATCTCTGTTGATATTTAGGAACTTTGGTCGTCCGTACTCAACTGAGGAGTCATCTCTGTTGATATTTAGGAACTTTGGTCGTCCGTACTCAATTGAGGAGTCATCTCTGTTGATATTTAGGAACTTTAGTCGTCCGTACTCAATTGAGGAGTCATCTTTGTTGATATTTAGGAACTTTGGTCGTTCGTACTCAACTGAGGAGTCATCTCTGTTGATATTTAGGAACTTCGATCGTCCGTACTCAACTAAGGAATCATCTCTGCTGATATTTAGGAACTTCGATCGTCTGTACTCAACTGAGGAATCATCTTTGTTGATATTTAGGAACTTCAATCGTCCGTACTCAATTGAGGAGTCATCTTTGTTGATATGTAGGAACTTTGGTCGTCCGTACTCAACTGAGGAATCATCTCTGTTGATATTTAGGAACTTCAATCGTCCGTACTCAATTAAGGAGTCATCTCTGTTGATATTTAGGAACTTTGGTCGTCTGTACTCAACTGAGGAATCAACTCTGTTGATATTTAGGAACTTTGGTCGTTCGTACTCAACTGAGGAATCATCTCTGTTGATATTTAGGAACTTCAATCGTCCGTACTCAACTGAGGAATCATCTCTGTTGATATTTAGGAACTTTGGTCGTCCGTACTCAACTGAGGAATCATCACTGTTGATATTTAGGAACTTCAATCGTCCATACTCAACTGAGGAGAAAGCTTTATAGCTTGAATTTTGTGAGAATCTGATTGTATCTTTCCTGAAAGGTAAAGGTTAGCTGTATGTAATGCATGATATGTATCAAGCAATGATGTTCTCAAAATAAATGAGATTGTGTTGTATGATGCGTATGCATGTCATGATGTATGGAAATGTGATGTTTTTAGCTGGGGAAAATAAATCCCGGATTACTGCTGGAGAAAAAGTTGAATTCTTTGTTTCGGCTGGAGATAGTGAATGAAGACGATTGCGAGAATAAACCTGCAGGAGAGGATAACTCCGTTGGGGAATAAACTGATGAGGAAGTGGCTCTGTAGGGAGGACAATGCTCTGCTGAGGATTCCGCTGATAAATTTAGCTGGGGATGAATTAGCGTTGCTGGCGATATTGAATCCTGTTGGGGATTGAGTTTCTGTTTGTGAAAGGAATGAACTCCGCGTGGGATGATCTTTCAGTTGCGACTTCACTGGGGATAACCTTTTAGACTCTACTGGGGACAATCTTCCAGAGTCTACTGGGGATGATTCTCCAAACTCCACTGGGGAAGATTTTCCAGACTCCACTGGGGATAATTGTCTAGTGCTGATGATGGATAAACTTTGCTTGGGGAGAACATTGCCAACTCATTTGCGGTTGCGAGCCTCAGCTGGGGAGAGTGGTGTCCTGTTTTGGACAGCTAACATCACTGTCTTTTTCTTACTCTGCAGGGACTGAATGTTACTGGGACGTGTGCTAAGGATATGACAATGGCTTTGCTTCGAGACTTTTCTGCCCATGCATCTGCGGGAGAAGGTGCATGCGGAGGCCTTGTGGATCGAGTATTATCCCAACCTATGAGGTGCTTGGTATCTTTCGATCGAAATGACAAGTCTTCTTCTGGTAGGCAAGTGACAAGATGATGGGACATAGTCATACGCTTTAATCCCTAACTTTTTCCTGGACAGTCTTTTCAGATTTTCAGTCCACCGGGATACCCTTTCTTGCCCAAGCCGCCCTTTCGGGTTTTCGACTTGCCGGGTGTATAGATTTTTTTCATTTTTAATCCCTAATTTTTGCCTGAACCCTTTTGGTTCGCTGGTGTGATCGGTGGATCTGGAACTGACTGTTTAACGCTGGTTCGCGAAATGTCGCGGAAGCAAGAGTCGCCACCGTCTTTTATTTTCTCCAAATGGAAAGGACAAAAGCACAGAAAAATTCCTTATAGAGATTGCTCTCGGTTCGGGAGGTAGATTATAGAAAGGGAAGGTGTTAGCACCCTTTCTATCCATGGTTATCCATGGGCTCTTAGATACTTGCTCACTTGTGTTTTCAAAAATGGTTTGTTTGCTTTTCAACTGTGGGTTTTAAAAAGTTTCTTTGAAAATTTCAGTTCGACTCTTGTATCGGTCCTCAAGAGTGTTTGAAAAAATGCTTTCGAAAGCTTTTTGAAAATGTGTTGGTGTGAAAAGTATTTTGAATTTTGTTTTGAAATTAGAGCAAGTATCCACGAGTCGTCTACCTACCCTAAGGAATTCGTCTGTGTAGATGTCCTTTAAAGTAGTGTCATCCCACCATTGAGAGGTAGGTAGCACCACCGTTGGAGGTGTTCGGGTCAATTCGAGGTTCGGGACATGGTGATCACCAGAGCAATGGGAAGACACCTTAGAAGCTACCCTCATGCCAGGTTCCCGGATCATGATGACTTACTAAGACATCCTCTACTCGACGATCACCTTTCGAGGCAAGGCAACAGTGAGGCGTACCCTAGGGGTGGTGTGTGATTTGTGTGTCATGTTCAGTTATTTTGTCTTATTCATGTCATGGGTGATCTAGCTTATTTTTATTTTGTCCATACATTCTTTCATGCCTTGATTAACAGTTAAAAGTTGCAAGGAAAGTAAATTCTAAACTATTACAAACGGCGCGGGTCCACATCGCCAAAATTAAACCAGGACCCGATTTGACAGAAAATAAAGAAGTAAAGTGCGAGAAATAAAATGTCCGAGTTACATGGCTTGAGCAATTACATAATATTTGAAAGAAAATAAATGTGCGAAAGAAATAAAAATAGAACGTTCGAGGGCGTTGGACCCTTTAAAGAAATTAAATGAAATTAAAAATTAATTAATTGTTTATTGAAATAAAAGAAGTGTTTTTTAGGTTTTTTTTGTATTTATGAAATAAGAAAATTAAAATTAAAATTAAAAGAAACCCTAATTCTAAGTTATTTTTAATTATTTGAGAAAAATGTTAAAGTTTAACTTAATTTACTCAAGAATTTATGTACATGTTTATTTACAAAATAAATTAGTAGTTAATAATAATAATAATAATGAGAAAATTATTTATTAAAAAAAATGATGAAAAAGTTAAAAACCCTAATTTCTACATATTTAATTTATTAAGAAAAATATTAAAGTTTTGAAACCTAAATTAATCTAATTAATTGTTTAAAGTTTATTTACAAAAATAATAATAGTAAAATTAATATTAATAAAATAAACATTTTTTTGATTTTTCTGTATTTTATATTTATTATGAAAATTATTTTATGGAATTAAAAGAAAACAATTAAAAAACAATTAAAAGAATAAAAAGGAAAAACAAATAAAAATTAAAAATTGAGCAAACCATAGGGGGTGTCTGGCCCAAGGGGAGGTTTTTTGAAGTATTGACTCCTGAGTACCGTGGTCTGCATTCTTTGGCCATTGGATTGAGTTTCATGCATAAGTTGTTCTACTTTGGTCATTTGGCTTTTGGCTTTTGGCCATTTGGCTTCTGGCTTCAACGTTCCTTAATGTCTGGCTTAATGTCTGCCTCGCCATGTATTGGTGTCATGCATAAGTTTTTCTAGTCTGGCCATTTGGCTTTTGGCTTTTGGCCATTTGGCTTTTGGCCTCAACGTTCCTTAATGAACCTGCCTGGGATCCTGTCTAAATCTGCAGTGTTGAATCTCACAAACACATCAAATAAAATCATAAAATGCAAATAAAACCAATATATGAAGAAATTTAATGTTTAGGCACAATATGACATGTATGAATGATTATACCCTTTTGATCATGGAGATCAAATCGACCTTACCCTTACTGGAAAAGTAGTGACATGAATGCTTTTATGCCCTTTGGATCATGGAGATCAAGTCAGCCTTACCCTTACTGAAGAAGTAATAAGATGTTGGTTTGTAACTGAGATGGCTTTGTTTGTAGTGAGAGAGGGATTTGTAATAAGGATTTCAAGGTTTTAGGGTTCTTGAAAGAGTTTGATATTCCAACAGTGTTGTGGCAAGGTTTTTTCTCTCTTTTTCTCCTCCTTTTTTTTCTCTTTTTTCTTCTCTGGTTTGTGTGAAAAGAAGGTGATTATATAATGGAAATTATGGTAAAGCAAATGGGCTTTGAATGTGCAATTGGGCCTCCAATATTCACTTGAATTCGTCACTTTCCAGGCTAAATCGCATGGACTTAAGTGCATTTTTTGAAGTTGAAATGTGAAAAAAAAATGTAGCCTACATCGATAACTAACTCTTGTCCGAAAATCGACTCAATCGGATAAACGGTGAATTAGTTATGAATTTTTGAAGTTTCAGCTCAGACAAACTTATTTTGGGCTTCAGTGTCGACTCTGACACGTTTTTCAATAAAAAACTGGTATTGATCGGTGCATAATTTGGTCTCGACTTTTAAAGAAAAATTGTAGATCAATGAGTCAGTAACCTTGTGTAAAAATACGAGTCCAATCCGATAAAAATTGACCGAGTTATGAATTTTCGAAGTTTCGGCTCAGATGAAATAATATTCAGCATTCAGGATTTTCAGCGTGTCACGCACTCTGAGCAAAAAACAAAGGCCTTTTGAATACCGTTTGAACTCAATACCTTCTGTGAAAATGTAGCCAACTCAATTTGTGAAATTTTGGTACCGGAACCAGCTCGATACGATGAAAATCGACCAAGTTATGATTTTTTGAACATGACGCCAATAAACTTCTGTCACAAATTTCTGCACGAAAATACTTGATAAATCCACATTTTTGAAGACCTTCTGATCGAAATTGGCTTCTAGCCGTGAGAGATGAAAACGTAGATAATGTCAAGACGGAATTTTGGCCACCGGAACGGGTTCAAAACGAGTCACAATCTTCAAGTTATGAATTTTTTAGCGCATAAAAACTGCACTTTCAGCACACTTTTTCACTATATTTCTTCAAGAAAACTCACACATTCGGATACCTTCTTTAAAGAATTGACTCTTGAGCCGAATCTGAATTTGAGAATACGTTATCAGAGATATCTTGGCGAAAGAATACCTGAATATGACGCGCCAGGTTGAACTTGTGAATTTTTCTTGAAATGTTTTTTTGAGAAATATGGGAGGGCAAATTTTGGGGTACAACAGTTGCCCCTGTTCAATCTTCTTAAACCTGAGGATGCAGATTGGCTGACGTGCCTTTCGTAATCCGAGGGTGGAAGATGATTGAACACTAGAGTGCCCAGAAATTTGCGCTCACATAGTAGCAGTGCGATGATGGAATGGGCTTATAGATGCCATTTAGAGGTTGCTGGATAGGATGATGGGCTTATAGATGCCATCTGGATGTTGATCGCGTAAGAGATTCCTTAGCGAGAACTTGCGTACCTTAGCATGAATGGTAAGAGAACCTTGGGTGACTTTAACTTCAACAACGCTCGTTAAGAAAATCTTAGTGGGAATTACCATCTTCACAGGATCGGGAAGAGAACCATAGGTCATTATAATCTGAAAGGGAATCACCTCACTCACCGTCGGAGAGGGAGCCATAGGAAATTATAATCTGGAAGGAATTATCACCTCACTCACCGTCGAAGAGGGAACTATCTGGAAAGGAATTATCACCTCACTCACCGTCAGAGAGGGAACCATAGGAGATTATCACTTCACTCACTGTCGGAGAGGGAACCATCTGAAAAAGGAATTACCACCTCACTCACCGTCGGAGAGGGAACCATAGGAGATTATCACCTCACTCACCGTCGGAGAGGGAAACATCTGAAAAGGACTTACCACCTCACTCACCGTCGGAGAGGGAACCATAGGAGATTATCACCTCACTCACCGTCGGAGAGGGAACCATCTGAAAAGGAATTACCACCTCACTCACCGTCGGAGAGGGAACCATAGGAGATTATCACCTCACTCACCGTCGGAGAGGGAACCATCTGAAAAGGAATTACCACCTCACTCACCGTCGGAGAGGGAACCATAGGAGATTATCACCTCACTCACCGTCGGAGAGGGAACCATCTGAAAAGGAATTACCACCTCACTCACCGTCGGAGAGGGAACCATAGGAGACTATCACCTCACTCACCGTCGGAGAGGGAAACATCTGAAAAGGACTTACCACCTCACTCACCATCGGAGAGGGAACCATAGGAGATTATCACCTCACTCACCGTCGGAGAGGGAAACATCTGAAAAGGACTTACCACCTCACTCACCGTCGGAGAGGGAACCATAGGAGACTATCACCTCACTCACCGTCGGAGAGGGAAACATCTGAAGAGGACTTACCACCTCACTCACCGTCGGAGAGGGAACCATAGGAGATTATCACCTCACTCACCGTCGGAGAGGGAACCATAGGAAATTATAATCTGAAAGAAAACCCTAAAATGGAAATCTCATGCACCGTCGGAGAGAGAACCAATAGGAAATTATAACCTGGGATAACTTCTACTGAGTCTTTATCAGAAAAATCTGTTGGGAGTCGATTTGGCTGGACTAGAGAAGGCCTTGGACTGGATAAGAAATCTTTAGAGTCGATTAACTGAACCGGTCTAGGTCTTGAAATATGATTGAGAATCTCAACTGCATCTTTCCTGAAAGGTAAAGGTCAGTCATATGCAATGCATGATATGGATCAAGCAATGATGTTCTCAACATAAATGAGATTTGTATGACATAATGCGTCTATGCATACCATAATGATATATGTGATGTTTTATGAATATATGTTTTCGTCTAGGAAAGTAAATCCTTGACGGATGCCGGGAAGTCATATCCTGGGCTGATGTTGAAGAATAAGCTTTCGCTTCCGCTGGGGATGATAACTGCAAGAATACCGGTAGGAGAAGATAACTCCGTTGAGGAATAGACTTGGCGAGTGGAATACTCTGCGGGGAGAAAGGTACTCTAACGACCATGCTGGGGAGTGATACTCTGTGGGGAGAGGGATGCTTTGTTGAGTCGTTGATAATAACTTGCTGAGGACATCTTTGCTGTATTGGAAGTGATGATAGACTTCGCTGGGGTAAGAAGACTTCGTCGAGGACGCTCTTTTCGTGGCTTTTAGCTGAGGATAACCCAGTTATAAGCTCTGGTGGAGAAATAACCTTTGAATAAAACCTGGGGGGACGCGTTCTCTCTGCAGGGAGTGAAGGTATCTTGGTCGCATTCTTCAGCTGAATCTACCTTGTATCTTGTGGACAAAGCAGCTAGATCATTTAGACAACTCATTATTGCCCCAGTTTCTGTTGGAGAAGAAGGTACCTGTGAAGGTGTTTGATGACTGCCAATTGACAAATCTTCTTCTGGTAGGCAAGTGACGAAATGACAGGACATAGTCGTACGCTTTGATCCCTAATTTTTGCCTGGACCGCCCTTTCGGGTTTTCAGTCCACCGGGATACCCATTTTTTGCTCAAGCCGCCTTTTCAGGTTTTCGACTTGCCGGGTATATAGATTTTTTTCATTTCATCCCTTATTTTTGCCCGAACCCTTTTGGTTCGCCGGGAAGCCCTTATTTTTGCCTAGGTGTGTCAACCTAGCGGGTCTTTGATTACGCGTAGTATTTTTTCCGACTATGTCCATGCTCTCAGGATGTAGGGAGGTGCCCCTGTTAGAAGTGTTTTGTCATGCCACCAGAAGATTTTTGACCAGGCCAGATTTATTGTTGAAATGCCCCAGGTGACTCATGCGGAGATTTGCCCCAGGCTATTTGGCCTTTTGAGAGATTCTCCAAATCTTGACTTAACTGCCCCAGATGATGGACAATAGTCATACCTGCCCCTTGATTGGAAGTGCTTCTGTTCATTAGGCATTCATCGTGCGAATTTCCCTGCTCAAACAAAAAGTCATATGCAAACAAAGTTATGTTAAAGATGCAAAGCTTATGTCTGTCTTGAAGATTTTGAAAAATGCATTTTGTCGTAAAACAATGTGATGTCAACTCAAGATTTTACAGCGAGCCTTTAGGAGTCAGGATACCTTTCGTAACAGTATGCTTTCGAACTAACCCATGCTTCAGCTAGGACTTTTAAGGGTTATAACGTGGCCTGGTTCACGGTTTAAGAAACAAAGGATAAGGCTCAAAATGTATTTGTACCCACCCGCTCTTCGTGATGTTCTCCAAACCTAAACTCAGTTGATCATGCGTTAGACCTTGTTCGAGTCTTTGCTCTGATTTTCCGGTGATGATTCGGATGTTGATAACTTATTTCGAATAGGCAGTCCTTCCTTTTTTGTTGAGGGTTTGTATGACCTCTTTTTTTCTTGATTTTGTTATCCCTGTTTTTTTCCTGAGCTGTTTCCTTTTTGGAATTACAGTCAGCGGGATGCCCCAGTTTTGTAAGCCTCCTTCATAGGTTTTGACTTATTGGGTTTTCATTTTTGAGATATAATGACTGCCTTTCTTTATTGATTATTCGGAACCATCACTGTCTTTCTTTGTTTTGTAAGGACCTCCTTGGTGCCATTTGTCATGCACCTGGATCAAATGAGAGAACTACCCTGCCCCAGGTTATGATAAAGGGTTTTAATTTTCGAAAAGAAAAACTCCTACTTCTTTGGCTCAGAGGGGTTGACGAGGGATTATCATCCTTATAACTCCAGTGTTTAGGAATTGAAACAATGCCTGTACCTCATCAGCGGGGTCTATTCAAAAGCATACTGTAAAGATCGTGGTATCGTTTTCGTCATCCTCCCTCAAGAGGCTTAGAATTATTAATTGAGAGTTGATCATCAGAAAAAATATGAAAATAATTTGCGTATAGTGAATACGAATATATTGCTTCAAAACAGACATATGTGATGCATTAATGAAATAACAGTGTTTAACATGAGTAAATGTTTAAACAATCAAAGAACAACACCACTTGAACATTCGAATGAACAAAAGTTTTCTAGTCTCAGGGCTGGTCATTTCAAACTGTGAGCATTGAAGGGATGGTAGAAAAATTCAGCCTGACCATCTTGTGTGAATTCCAATGCCCCTTCATCAATCAGGTCCTGGATCTTGTTCTTCAGAGCCCAACACTCATTTGTATCATGTCCTGGACAGGCAGAATGGTAGGCACACCTTTTATTGGGATCATAGACAGGAGATGCTGTGTTGGGGTTCCGGGGATGAGCCCTTAATGTGATCAGGTTCAATCTCAACAGGCGTTGTAAAGCTTGAAACAGCGACATGTTGAGCGGGGTGAATTGCCTCCTGGACTTGTCTGGCTGAAGCCGGTGAAGTTGATGCTGAATTTGTGACACTGGAGCCATTTGAGGAGCTCTCCCCTTACCTCCTTGTCTCAAAGGTGGTTGAACGATGACTGGCTTTTTACCCTTAGACGTTTGCCCCAGTTGGTTATTCTGAAGCAGTTGGTTGACGAGAACCCCGAGCTCATCTTGTCTTTGAGCTAAGTCTTGGATGGCAGTCCCCTGCCCCAGCATTTGGGCTTTCATTGCATCCACTGCAGTTTGCAAATGTTTCAGCCGTTCGTCTTCAGCACTGTTCCTGACCAAAGTCCCCATGAGAAGTGTCCTTAGCTCCTCCTGCCCCTTGGATAGATTCAGGAGGATTTCCCCGAACCGAGTCTCTTGAGCGAGAAGGTCCTGGTTATCTTGCTGGGAAGCCATTGCTGAAATAAACAGCGAGAAAGGTAAGTGACCTGCAAAAGGGATACCTGTAATGCAATGATGTGTATGTATGCATGCAATGTTTTCAAGGACCTCGCAGGGTAAACAAGAAAATTGTTAGCATTGGAATTTATAGCTTGATTGAAGGAAACCCATGTTGTTGAGAATTCTTCTTCCAGGGTCAAAGGCTCACCATATCCAGTGGGTCATAGCCTCTGACTTTAGTCATCATGTCTGGTTTTGATTTCCAAACAACCTTGGTTAAGGGAACCTTCTTCAAGAGTCAAAGCTCACCATATCAAGTGGGTCATAGCCCCTGACAACTTTGTCTAGAGGAAAATAAATCCTCTTTGCCCCTTGTTAGGATAGCTGATTCACCATGGCCTGCATCACAAGCCCTTGAGATCCTTGAAATGGGTTAGGATGTATGCAATGGTATGATGTTATGGTATGCATGGGGTAATGTAGGTAACCCTGTTATGAGTCCCAATTAAGGACTGCAAACCAAAACCTGCAAGAAACTCAGTACACTCTGTTAGGAGTCCCAATTAAGGACCAAATAAACCTGCAAAACACTCAGTAAACCCTGTTATGAGTCCCAGTTAAGGACTATAAACAAAACCTGCAAGAAACTCAAGTGTCAGATAACAAGCATGCAAATAGTCAAGTTTGAAGGCACACAAGTCACACAAGAGAAACCCTTAGATTTTAGGCCAGCATGAGGTCTAGGTATTACCCTCTTTCAGTTTATTGGTTCATACCTGTCCTATCAAAGTAACCGGGTTCTTAGAGGATCCCAATATCATTGACTACCCTCAATCGGTCATAACTCCAGCATCGCAATCTTTTCTTGCGGCCAGAACCATCACGAGAGTTTAGCCTCAATGGGCGTAGCATACTGCTACTGTTCTAATGGCCAAGTTGGGTCATTTAAGGTTCTAAGGTTTGTTGGTGCTTAATGATTCCTCAGAAGACCCATATTCTCCTCGTTGCAACACAAGGGATATCGGTACAGACCAAGGTGCCACACCAACGTAGCCACTGCTTCACTTGTGTCGGTCTACGCCGGACAGGTCCCTCACAGCTTATGCTACCTAAATAGGGTATCCCCAGATCCGGGTTAGGATCTATGTAACTCCCATGCAACCCACAAATTTAAAGCAGACAAGTCAATACAATTGAAAACACAGTTATGAACTACCCTAAGGTACACCTCACTTTAAGTTTAGGTTCCCCAGCAGAGTCGCCAGTTCTGTGATCGGTGGATCTGGAACTGACTGTTTAACGCTGGTTCGCGAAATGTCGCGGAAGCAAGAGTCGCCACCGTCTTTTATTTTCTCCAAATGGAAAGGACAAAAGCACAGAAAAATTCCTTATAGAGATTGCTCTCGGTTCGGGAGGTAGATTATAGAAAGGGAAGGTGTTAGCACCCTTTCTATCCATGGTTATCCATGGGCTCTTAGATACTTGCTCACTTGTGTTTTCAAAAATGGTTTGTTTGCTTTTCAACTGTGGGTTTTAAAAAGTTTCTTTGAAAATTTCAGTTCGACTCTTGTATCGGTCCTCAAGAGTGTTTGAAAAAATGCTTTCGAAAGCTTTTTGAAAATGTGTTGGTGTGAAAAGTATTTTGAATTTTGTTTTGAAATTAGAGCAAGTATCCACGAGTCGTCTACCTACCCTAAGGAATTCGTCTGTGTAGATGTCCTTTAAAGTAGTGCCATCCCACCATTGAGAGGTAGGTAGCACCACCGTTGGAGGTGTTCGGGTCAATTCGAGGTTCAGGACATGGTGATCACCAGAGCAATGGGAAGACACCTTAGAAGCTACCCTCATGCCAGGTTCCCGGATCATGAGGACTTACTAAGACATCCTCTACTCGACGATCACCTTTCGAGGCAAGGCAACAGTGAGGCGTACCCTAGGGGTGGTGTGTGATTTGTGTGTCATGTTCAGTTATTTTGTCTTATTCATGTCATGGGTGATCTACGCTTATTTTTATTTTGTCCATACATTCTTTCATGCCTTGATTAACAGTTAAAAGTTGCAAGGAAAGTAAATTCTAAACTATTACAAACGGCGCGGGTCCACATCGCCAAAATTAAACCAGGACCCGATTTGACAGAAAATAAAGAAGTAAAGTGCGAGAAATAAAATGTCCGAGTTACATGGCTTGAGCAATTACATAATATTTGAAAGAAAATAAAAGTGCGAAAGAAATAAAAATAGAACGTTCGAGGGCGTTGGACCCTTTAAAGAAATTAAATGAAATTAAAAATTAATTAATTATTTATTGAAATAAAAGAAGTGTTTTTTAGGTTTTTTTTTGTATTTATGAAATAAGAAAATTAAAATTAAAATTAAAAGAAACCCTAATTCTAAGTTATTTTTAATTATTTGAGAAAAATGTTAAAGTTTAACTTAATTTACTCAAGAATTTATGTACATGTTTATTTACAAAATAAATTAGTAGTTAATAATAATAATAATGATGAGAAAATTATTTATTAAAAAAAATGATGAAAAAGTTAAAAACCCTAATTTCTACATATTTAATTTATTAAGAAAAATATTAAAGTTTTGAAACCTAAATTAATCTAATTAATTGTTTAAAGTTTATTTACAAAAATAATAATAGTAAAATTAATATTAATAAAATAAACATTTTTTTGATTTTTCTGTATTTTATATTTATTATGAAAATTATTTTATGAAATTAAAAGAAAACAATTAAAAAAATAAAAAGGAAAAACAAATAAAAATAAAAAATTGAGCAAACCATAGGGGGTGTCTGGCCCAAGGGGAGGTTTTTTGAAGTATTGACTCCTGAGTACCGTGGTCTGCATTCTTTGGCCATTGGATTGAGTTTCATGCATAAGTTGTTCTACTTTGGTCATTTGGCTTTTGGCTTTTGGCCATTTGTGTTCTGGCTTCAACGTTCCTTAATGTCTGGCTTAATGTCTGCCTCGCCATGTATTGGTGTCATGCATAAGTTTTTCTAGTCTGGCCATTTGGCTTTTGGCTTTTGGCCATTTGGCTTTTGGCCTCAACGTTCCTTAATGAACCTGCCTGGGATCCTGTCTAAATCTGCAGTGTTGAATCTCACAAACACATCAAATAAAATCATAAAATGCAAATAAAGCCAATATATGAAGAAATTTAATGTTTAGGCACAATATGATATGTATGAATGATTATACCCTTTTGATCATGGAGATCAAATCGACTTTACCCTTACTGGAAAAGTAGTGACATGAATGCTTTTATACCCTTTGGATCATGGAGATCAAGCCAGCCTTACCCTTACTGAAGAAGTAATAAGATGTTGGTTTGTAACTGAGATGACTTTGTTTGTAGTGAGAGAGGGATTTGTAATAAGGATTTCAAGGTTTTAGGGTTCTTGAAAGAGTTTGATATTCCAACAGTGTTGTGGCAAGGTTTTTTCTCTCTTTTTCTCCTCCTTTTTTTTCTCTTTTTTCTTCTCTGGTTTGTGTGAAAAGAAGGTGATTATATAATGGAAATTAGGGTAAAGCAAATGGGCTTTGAATGTGCAATTGGGCCTCCAATATTCACTTGAATTCGTCACTTTCCAGGCTAAATCGCAGGGACTTAAGTGCATTTTTTGAAGTTGAAATGTGAAAACAAAATGTAGCCTACATCGATAACTAACTCCTGTCCGAAAATCGACTCAATCGGATAAACGGTGAATTAGTTATGAATTTTTGAAGTTTCAGCTCAGACAAACTTATTTTGGGCTTCAGTGTCGACTCTGACACATTCTTCAATAAAAAACTGGTATTGATCGGTGCATAATTTGGTCTCGACTTTTGAAGCAAAGTTGTAGATCAATGAGTCAGTAACCTTGTGTAAAAATACGAGTCCAATCCGATAAAAATTGACCGAGTTATGAATTTTCGAAGTTTCGGCTCAGATGAAATAATATTCAGCATTCAGGATTTTCAGCGTGTCACGCACTCTGAGCAAAAAACGAAGGCCTTTTGAATACCGTTTGAACTCAATACCTTCTGTGAAAATGTAGCCAACTCAATTTGTGAAATTTTGGTACCGGAACCAGCTCGATACGATGAAAATCGACCAAGTTATGATTTTTTGAACATGACGCCAATAAACTTCTGTCACAAATTTCTGCACGAAAATACTTGATAAATCCACATTTTTGAAGACCTTCTGATCGAAATTGGCTTCCAGCCGTGAGAGATGAAAACGTAGATAATGTCAAGACGGAATTTTGGCCACCGGAACGGGTTCAAAACGAGTCACAATCTTCAAGTTATGAATTTTTTAGCGCATAAAAACTGCACTTTCAGCACACTTTTTCACTATATTTCTTCAAGAAAACTCACACATTCGGATACCTTCTTTAAAGAATTGACTCTTGAGCCGAACCTGAATTTGAGAATACGTTATCAGAGATATCTTGGCGAAAGAATACCTGAATATGACACGCCAGGTTGGACTTGTGAATTTTTCTTGAAATGTTTTTTTGAGAAATATGGGAGGGCAAATTTTGGGGTACAACAGCTGGGAAGCCCTTATTTTTGCCTAGGCTAGTCAACCTAGCGGGTCTTTGTTCATGCGCAGTATTTTCTGACTATGTCCACGCTCTTAGAGTGTAGGGAGTTGTCACTGTCGGCAGTGTTGTGTTTCCATACTACCAGAAGATGTTTGTTTGATCATGCAAGATTCGTTGCTGGAATTTATGTCCAATGCCCCAAGTGGTTCAGATGGAGATTTGCCCCTAGCTATTTGGCATCTTTGAGAGATTCCTTGAATCTTGACTTGACTGCCCCAGATGATGGACAATGATCATGCTGTGCCCCTTGATTGGAAGTGTTTTTCCACTTGAGGTGATCCTTTTTATTGAGAAGGTTTTTGTTCACTAGATATTCGTCGTGCAAATTTCTCTGCTGTTGAACAAATAGTCATATGCAAACAACGTTATTTTAAGAATGCAAAGCTTATGTCTGTCTTAAAATTTTGGAAAATGCATTTTTTTAGTAAAACAAGTTTTTGTAAAATGTGATGTCAACTCAAGATTTACAGCAAATCCTACAGGAGTCAGGATACCTTTTGTAACAGTATGCTTTCGAACTAACCCATGCTTCAGCTAGGACTTTTAAGGGTTATAACGTGGCCTGGTTCACGGTTTAAGAAACAAAGGATAAAGGCTCAAAATTTATTTGTACCCACCCGCTCTTCGTGATGTTCTTCGATCCTAAACTCAACTAATTGTGTATTTAGATCCTGTTTGAGTCTGGAATATTGTCCTTGATGTTCCGGTGATGGTTCGAATACTGACAGTTTATAGGCAATCCTTTTGTTGAGAGTTTGCAGGATCTCTTTCCTTTTGATTTTATTACCTCTGTCTTTTGCCTGAACTGTTTGTTTTTGTGACTACAACCAGTGGGATGCCCCAGTTTTTCTTAAGTCTCATTCATAGGTTTTGACTTAATGGGCTTTTATTTTTGAGAGATAATGACTGACTGTCCTTACGATTATACGGAACCATCATCACCTTTTGTTTTGGAAGGACTTTTTTTATGCCATTCATTGTGCACCTGGATTAACTGAGAAAACTACCCTGCCCCAGGTTATAATTAAGGGTTTTAATTTATGAAAAAAAAACTCCAACTTCTTTGGCTCAAAGGGGTTGACTAGGGATTATCTTCCTTATAACTCCACTGTTTAGGATTTGAAACAACGCCTGTACATCGTCAGCAGGGTCTGTTCAAAAGCAGACTGTAGAGATTTTGATATCATTTTCGTCATCCTCCATCTAAAGGCTTAGAGTTTTTTAATCGAGAGTTGAACATCACAAAAAGGAAATCAATTTAAATATAGTGAATACGAATGGATTGATTCAAAAAAGACATATGCAATGCATTGATAAAGTAACAAAGTTTGACATGAATAAATATTCGAACAATCAAAAGAAAATTACAAATTGAAATCCTAAAGAACAAAAGCCTTTCTTGTCATAACTTGTCACTTCAAATGGTGAGCCTTGGAGGACTGGCAGAAACATTCCAGTTGACCATCTTGTGTGAATTCCAAAGCTCGTTTATCGATCAGGTCTTGAATTTTGTTTTTCAATGCCCAACAGTCATCAGTATCATGCCCCGGGCTGTTGGAATGGTATGCACACCTAGCATCAGGATTGTACCTTGGGGAGGCTATGTGGGGATTTTGAGGAGGATCCCTTAACATCACCGGGTTCAATCTCAACAGGTGTTGTAAAGCTTGATACAACGGCATGTTGAGCTCGACGAACTGCCTTTTGGGTGTATCTGGCTTACTCTGATTAACCCGTTGCTTTTGGCGAAGTCGTTGTTGGACCCGTGAGGTAGTAGAAATTTGGAGAGGTCCATTCTTCACCAAACCAAATCTTTGTCTTCTTGGAGGCTGATTAATGACTTGGTCCTCGGCCTCGACTGTTTGCTTCATGATGTTGTATTTGTCTTGATGAAGCTGGCTGATAATGGTTCTCAGCTCTTCTTGTTCCCGGGCTAAGCTTTGGATAAGGGCCATCTGCCCCAACATTTGGGTTCTTATTACATCTATCTCAGCTTCAGTTGTTCCAACCATTCGTCCTTATTGTCTTCAGGACTTTACTTGGCCAGGTTCATAGGGAGGAGTGCTTTCAATTCTTCCTGCCCCTTGGATAGGTTTAGGAATATGTCCCTGGACTGAGCTTCTCGAGTTTAAAGGTCTCTGTTGTCTTGTTTGAGAGCCATTGCTGAAATAAACAACGAGAACATGAGAGACCTGTATTGGAAGACCTGTTATGCAATGATATGTATGTATGCAATGTTTTCAAGGATCTCGCGGGATAAACAAGAAACTTATTAGAATTTGAATTTTGCAGTTTTGATTGAAGAAACTTTGTGTCGTCAAGAGTCCTTCTTCAAGAGTCAAGCTCACCATATCGAGTGGGTCATAGCCATCGACTCAAGTCATCGTGTTTTGATCTCTAGACGACATTGGCTAGAGGAAAATAAATCCCCTTTTCCCCTTGCTAGATGTCTGATTTACCATAACTTGCATCACAAACCCTTGAGATCCTTTAAATGGTTAAGAAAACATTAAGGCATGATGTTATGATGTGTATGCTATGCGTTTAAGAAAAAGTGTAAGGTGATGTAAGTAAACCCTGCAATAAATCCAAATTATTGGATAAGGACTGTAAACAAAACCTGCAAGGAACTCATGTTCTCAGATGATAAAAATGTGCAAGCAGTTCAAGTTTGAAAGCACACAAGTCACACAATAGCCCTTAAATTTCAGGCTGGCATGGAGTTTAGGTACTACGCTCTTGCAGTCTAGTTGGTTCAACTTGTCCTAGTAATAGTAACCGGGTTCTAGAGGTTCTCAATATCACTGACCATCCTCGATCGGTCATAATTCCAGTTTAGCAACCTTTCCTTGCGGCCGGAATCATCGCGAGAGTATGGTCTCAATGAGTGTAGCATACTGCTACTTTTCTATGGCCAATTTGGTCAATTATAGGTTCTAAGGTCAGTTGATGCTTAATGACCCATTAGCAGCCCCATACTCTCCTTGTTCCTCCACATGGGATACCGGTACAAACTAAAGTGTCACACCAACGTAGCTACTGCTTCAACCGTATCGGTCTACGTCGTACAGTTCCCTCACAGTCTATTGCTACTTACCTAAAAGGTGTCCCCAGATCTGGGTTAGGATCTATAGTAACTCCGATACAAAGCCCACAAAGATAAATCAATCAAATCAATCAATAGAAAACAATATGATGAACTATTCCTAAGGTACACCCCACTTATTTATTCCCCAGCAGAGTCGCCAGTTCTGTGATACGGTGGCCAGAACCGGACTGTTTTTGGAATCTTGGTTTGAGTTTTGCATTTGTTTTCGCAAAATGTCGCGGTAAGCAAGAGTCGCCACCGACTTTTATTTTATCCAACAAGGAAAGGAAAAAAGCACAGAAAAATTCCCTTTTTCGAGATATTTCTGAGTACCGGGGGGGGGGGGGGGGGGGGTAGATTATAGAAAGGGAAGGTATTAGCACCCTTTCTATCCGTAGTTATCTACAGGCTCTTAGGTACTTGCTCATCATTTTCAAAATTGTTTTCTTTGTGTTTGTGGGTTTTGAAAAGTTTTTGTTTCAAATTCGATTTAACTCTTGCTTCTGTCTTCAAGAGTGTAATGAAGTGTTTTTTGAAAACTTTGTTTTGTAAAGAAGTGTAAGTGTGGAAAAAGGTTTTATTTTGTTTGAGCAAGTACTTAAGAGATAATCTATTTACTCGAAAAAAGAATCGTTCTGTATTCGTTTCCTTTAGACAATGCTATCCCACTATTAGTGAGTAGGTAGCACCGTCGTTGGAGTTTTGAGGGTCAATTCGAAAGGGACATACGGTCACTAAAGCAACGTTAGGACGTCTTAGTAATAACCCTAATGTCTTAGATCATTTATCCGAGGCAACAATATCCGAGGTAACCTTTTCGAGGCAACTATGATCTTTGGACAAAAGGACGACCACTAAAGCACCCTATACTCAATGACTGTTTACCAAAGGCAACCAAGTGGGAGTGTACCCTAGGAGTGCGCATGTGCGAGTGATTCAATTTCAGATTATTTATCTTTGCACATGTTTAGGGTTATCTAACCGTTTTAAGATTAAACATACATTCTTGTCATGCAAACCCTAATTATTCACATATCTAACAGTTAAATATTTGCAGAAATTAAAGTGTGGAATTTAAACTAAGTTATTACAAGGCTTCGGGTATTTACATAGCCAAAAACAAACCCTTTGAAATTAAAAGCGGTAAAAATAAATAAATGTCCTAATTAAATTATTACAAACCGAGAGCAGATACAATAATTGGGCAAAATAATAATAAAGCGCGCGATTAAAAATTAGATCGACGAGAAATTAGGGTTTTTACCCTTCTATCCTAATTTAAAAAAAAAAGAAAATGTTTTTGTTGTTTTTAAATATTTTTTAAGAAAAGAAATTAGGTTTTTAAATTAAATGCAAAATTGATTGGTTATTAAATTAATTAATGAAAATAATTAAATGACATATTTTTTGGTTTTTGTTATTTTAGGAAAGAAATAAAATAATTAATACAATTAAATTAGTAATGAAACCTATTTATTCTAATTAATTTTAATTATTTGCAAAAATAAATTAAAGTTATCTAGTTTAATCAAACCTAATTAAATTAATTAATTTATAGATGGAAAATAATACATAAATCTAATTGGTGAAAAATAATATTTTTGGTGATTTTTTGATAAAAGAAAATAATTTAATTTTGTTAGTAAAAAATAATTAAATGAAATAATTAAATAAAATGTAAAAAAGAAAAATAATAAGAAAATGGGCCTTAAATTAGGGGGTGCAAGAGACAATTCTGAGCCCAATAATTGTGAGATCCATTTGACTTTTGAGATCCTATGTGGCACGCTTGACTTGGCTTTTGGTGGTCTCTCCTGGATGGCCATCAGATTTGGCCATCTGGCAACTTGGCGTGCCAGATCTGGAGGGAGTATGATAGACCCTGGCTTCATGTGCACATTGAATTGCCTGCAAGAAAATAAGAAAATAACAAATGTTGGAGGCAGGGATTGAACCTCTGACCTCCAGCCTTCCAATGCCTTAAGCGTTGACTGGCTACCACTGGGCCACTTTACTTTTATTGTACAGTTAATGAATAATAATAATAATATACAAAAACATGTGTTAGTGGAGAATTGAAGAAAAACGCGCGCAGATGGTTTGAACGGGCCAACAGAAGGGTGACAACTCATCATCTCCTTCCTCTCTCTGTGGGTAAAAGTCTCAGACTTTTACCTACGGACATTTTATCCGTCGCTATAGGGAGTGCTTGCTCCAAAATCTTCCATGGGCTAAATAAATGACACCCAACGCCATGGTTGAGCTCGTCTCATCATCCTGAACACGATGGTACCACTTACGAAGGCCAATTTTCCCTGTAATCAAAAACCCTAAAACGGAGCTACGAAACCTAGCAATGGTGATTTATAGTATAGGCCATATAAATGAAATTGAATGATGCAGAAAGCTTGCATACGTTCTGTAGATTAAGAATATATGATTAATTCAACCTAACAATGCTTAAAGCATGAGATTCGAATTCAAGAACAGGGCTATGTCGTGAACGACTTACAGAGCGATTTAGGGCTTGAAATGCTTGGTTCTTGATGGCTTTAGCTTGCTGAGAGTCCCAGGAGTCGATTGGGATCGTTCAAAGGTCCTGAAACTGCCTCCAAATGGGATTTCGATCTCACACTTTTCTTGCTTTTTTTCAGTTTTCGTTCTTACTCATGCTCCTCTTTCTAACCTCTCTTTTAGGTCTGGCCTCGTTCTATATGTACCAAGCAATGTATTAGGGTTCCAAAACTGATCCAAATTTACCTCCTTCAATGATTTTTGATTTGATTTGATTCACTTTCAATATCATTCCAAAAATAGCTTTTTTAAATCTTTTTGTTCACACTATGCATTTACACGAGTTTAAATGTTTGCTAGTTGTACAATGAAGCCTGAAACAATCATAAAATCTCTTGTTATCAATGTTTTGGATTTTATTTAATTTGTTTTGATTTAAATTGAATTAATTCAAATAAAAACCATAATAAATAATAAAAATAAGATATGGACAAGTGGCAAAGGCTAGAGCACGTGGGCTATGTTTCCAACTCAAAATAAGTGAAAAAGATTGAGCCCATTCGGCAAAAATTGAAGTTTTAGGGATAGTTGACTTTTGGCAATTTTGCAAAAAAGGTCAACTTCACCAATGCATAACTTCCTCAATTTTGACTCTTTGGAGGTTTTCTTGGACTTTTTAGAAATCTTAAGATGTCCTCTAAGAAACACTTTTGGTATCATCTCATTTTGATATTCCATGCTCATGTATGAAGCTTTGACAAAAAAGGTGTTTTGGTTGACTTTCCAAAACGACCTATAATGTCCAAATTTATAACTTCTTGTGAGTGCATATTTTGAACTTGGGAGATGAAGATGGATTATAGGTAATTTCATCCTCTTCAAAATGAGCTTTTTATGGGTCATTTCTCATAAATTATGAGAAAGTTATGCTTGGTCAAAGTTGAGTTTACTTTTCCTACAAAACCCTAATTTAGCAACTTTTGAGTCTTGATGAATTATGAGCAATGCTTGATGAATCATGATCAACCCTTGATCAAATGATGAAATATCCTTCAAAATGATAATGTTGACCAAAAATATTGAAGTTTGACTGTATGTAGGCCACAGTTGACTTTTGCCCTAGCACTGTCGATTTTCAGGCCTTTGAGCAATTGACTGATCAAACTTTCTCTGCAAGGCTTGAAACTTGACATGGATGATCTTGAGAACATATTAGGACATTGGTGAGCACTTGGGATCACTTGGACTCAAGTATCTTGATGCAACATGAAACCCTAGATTGAGGTAGACTGCCTTAGGAGAGAGCTTGTCTGGCCAACCCTTGGACTACCTTGAGCAACTTGAGGATCTTTCTTGCAATGTTTTGAGAAATATGTGAGGGAAAATTTTGGGGTACAACAATAGTCATATGCTTTAATCCCTAATTTTTTCCTGGACCTCCCTTTCGGGTTTTCAGTCCACCGAGATACCCTTTTTTATCCAAGCCGCCTTTTCAAATTTTCAACTTGTCGGGTGTACAATCTTTTATATATATCCCTGATTTTTGCCCGAACCTTTTGGTTGCCGGGATGCCCTTATTTTTTCCTAGGCCAGTCAACCTAGCGCGTTGTTTTCATGCGTAGTATCTTTTGACTATGTCTGCATTCATAGGGTATGGTAAATCTTCACCGTCCATGATGGTCAGTATCATAGCTCCGCCAGAAAATATTTTCTTGATTACAAATGGCCCTTCATAAGTGGGAGTCCATTTGCTCTTGGGATCACCCTGCGGTAGAATGATGCGCTTTATTACCAAGTCACCAGCCTAATATACCTGATGCTTGATCTTTTGGTTGAATGCCTTGATCATGCGTTTCTGATACATCTGACCGTGACAAACAGCCGCAAGCCTCTTCTCGTCGATTAGATTTAACTGATCCAACCTAGTCCTAATCCACTCGTCTTCGTCCAATTATGCATCTTTCATAATCCTTAGAGAAGGAATCTGAACTTTTACAGGTAGGATAACTTCCATACCATAGACCAGAGAGAATGGGGTTGCCCCAATTTATGTTTTGGCCGAAGTGCGATAACCGTGAAGAACAAACGGTAACATCTCGTGCCAATATTTGTATGTCACGACCATCTTCTGTATGATTTTCTTTATGTTCTTATTGGCGGCTTCCATTGCTCCATTCATCTTAGGTCGATACAGAGAAGAATTGTGATGCTTGATCTTGAACTGCGTGCAGAGTTCAGTGATCAGGGTATTGTTGAGATTAGTATCATTGTCTGTGATGATTCTCTCTGGGATGTCATATCGACATATAAGGTTATGTTTGATGAACCAGGCGACCATATTCTTTGTAACAGGGGCGAACGAAGCTGCTTCCACCCATTTTGTAAAGTAATCATTGGCGACGAGAATGAAGCGATGTCCGTTAGAGGCAGTAGGCTTAATTTCTCCGATCATATCAATGCCTCACATTGCAAATGGCCAAGGAGCAGTCATGACATTCAAAGTACTGGAGGCACATGAACTTTATCAGCATAAATTCAGCAGTTATGACAAGTTCTCGAGTGGTGATGACAATTAGTTTCCATAGTCAACCAATAGTAACCAACTCTTAAAATCTTTTTAGCCATAGTATTCCCACTGGAGTGAGCACCAAAGATGCCTTCGTGCATATCTTGCATGATTTCTTCTACTTCTTTCTTGTCCATACAACGAAGTAGATTCGAATCATGATTGTGTTTGTACATAATTCCATTGCTCAAGAAGAACTTAGCTGATAACCTCCTTAGTAACTTCTTGTCATTAATGGATTCCCCTTCAGGGTATTCTTGAGCCTCAAGGTACCTTTTCACCTCATGAAACCAAGGTTTTTCCTCTACTTCATCAGTGTCAATTTCACAGCAGTGTGACAGTTCTTCGAATCTTTCAATTATAATTTTGGGAGCCTCATTGTCCCATCTGACCTTGAACATGGATGACATGGTAGCCAATGCGTCCGCCAGTGGATTCTCTTCTCTTGGTATGTGCTCAAAACTGATCTCTTCGAAATACAGGATCAAGGTTAGCACATGTTCTTGGTAAGGGATAAGATTTGGATGCTTCGTATCCCGATCTCCCTTAACTTGACTGATCACCAAGGTTGAGTCTCCATACACGCTTAAGAACTTAATTCTCAGGTCAATAGCAGCCCTAAGACTCATGATGCACGCTTCATATTCAGCCATATTATTGGTGCAACCAAAGCAAAGTCTGGCGGTGAAGGGTGTATGGCAACCTGCGAGGAAGATGATCACAACACCGATTATGTTGCCAAGTGCATTAGAAGCTCCATCGAAAACCATAGCCCATCAGGATCCTGGATCAGGTCCTTTATACGGTCCAGGTTCTTCATAATCTGTTACTAGCATAATGTTCTTGTCCGAGAATTTGAAGTTCATAGACTGATAATTGTCTTCAGCTTGATGTGCTAAATGATCTGCTAGTACACTTCCTTTGATTATTGTTTGAGTGGTGTATTGTATGTCATATTTTGTTAAGACCATTTTCCATCGGGATATTCTTTCGGAGAGAGTTGGTTTCTCGAATATGTACTTGATGGGATCCATTTTAGAGATCAACAAAGTAGTATGGGTCAACATATATTGTCTTAGTCGGCAAGCATCCCATGCCAAAGCACAACAAGTTTTCTTGAGCAGTGAATATCTTGTTTCACAGTCGGTAAATTTTTTGTTAAGGTAGTATATTGCATGCTCTTTTCGACCAGACTCGTCATGCTGCCCCAGTACACACCCTATTGAGTTCTCTAGCACTATTAAGTACATGATTAGAGGTCGTCCTTCAATTGGTGGCATCAGAATAGAAGGTTCTTATAGGTACTCCTTAATTTTATCAAAGGCTATTTGACACTCGTCATTCCATTTTACTACTTGATCTTTCTTCAGCAGCTTGAAGATCGGTTAACAAGTAGCAGTCAGATGAGAAATGAAACGGGCAATGTAATTCATCCGTCCTAATAAACCTCTGACTTTCTTCTCGGTACGGGGAGTCGACATTTCTTAAATAGCCTTAACTTTTGCAGGATCAACCTCGATACCTTTACCACTGACTACAAAACCCATAAGTTTACCAGACCTCACCCCAATGGTGCACTTGTTCGGGTTTAACCTCAGCTTATACTTCCTCAGTCTTTCAAACAGTTTATGCATGTGATCTAGATGCCCTTCTTCAGTTTGTGACCTGGCTATCATGTTGTCAACGTAGACCTCTATTTCATGGTGAATCATGTCATGAAATAAGGATACCATGACACGTTGATAAGTTTCCCCGAAATTCTTCAACCCAAAAGGCATAACCTTGTAACAGAAGGTGCCCCACTGTGTGACGAAGGTGGTTTTATTCATGTCTTCAGGCGCTATCTTGATTTGATTATAACCCGAGAAACCATCCATGAAAGAGAATACCTTATGTTGAGCGGTGTTGTCGACCAGAACATCGATATGTGGAAGTGGGGAGTCATCTTTAGGGCTTGCCCTGTTCAGATCCCTGTAATTTAAGCACTTATGTACCTTATCGTCTTTCTTTGGCACAAGAACAATGTTAGCAACCCATTGAGGATATGACGTTTCTGCTAAGAATCATGCATTGAACTGTTTCATAACCTCGGCCTTAATTTTTCTAACATTTCAGGGCGCATGTGATGAACCTTCTGTTTTATCGGAGCACAACCCTCTTTCATTGGTAGACGGTGAACCACAATATCAATATCGAGCCCTAAAATATCTTCGTATGACCAAGCAAAGATTTCAACATATTCATGCAACATCTGGATTATTCGGCTCTTGACACTGCTCTCCAAGTTGGCGCCTGTCTTGACTTCTTTCTTGTCTGTCTCGGTACCCAAGTTCACCACTTTGACCGGATCTTCATGTGGTTGGATAGCCTTATCTTCTTATATTAAGAGTCAGGTTAGTTCTCCAGGTATTTCACAATCTTCCTCACCTTCATCTCGGCTTGGTAGATCGAATTTTCGAAGTCATAAGCTGCAATAGCAAAATCGTTATCAACGAGATCCAGAGTGGATGAGGATCTGCAATGTAGTGTGTGGGTGTGTGTAAGAACACATAGCTTTTTGAAAATGCAATAAGATAAAATAAAGACATAGATCATAAAATTTGAATGCAAAACATCCAATGTTTTTATTGAATGAACAAATGTTTATGAATTATCAACCCTTTAACAAATGAACCATTGTGCCCCGTGTAATACACAAGGTTTTAAAGTCATTGTTTATTACATAGTCAAAAACTTTTGAAAATAATAAGACAGGAATATAGATATTACTCCTAACTAAAGGAGATAGGAAAGATATCTTATACCTTCCAATTATCCAGTCACCAGCGGTAGGGAATATCCAATTATTGAAGTCACAATCACTATCTGCATCCTCTATAGCATTGACCCCATTGTTGCTAATACAGAATAGAGGTCTCCCAGCACGGGTGTGATGAACAGCCCTCTGACCTTCTGCAGTAAAGCCCAAGCCAAACTTGTTAGATTTAAAAGGGATATCAGGTAGCTGACCCCAAATAGTATTACCACCTTCTTCTATAGCAGCCTTAGCATCTTTCAAGAAGGCCATCTTGTGTGGAGTTTTGGTGATCTTCGGAATGGCAGAAACGTCTTCAACAGCAGCAGGGGAAATCACTTCAAAGGTTTGACAGGGTGTTTCAATAAATTCTCCTTCTATTTCCATGTATCAAAACAGATTGAGGTGACTGACCATATACTCTTCTTCTTCGCAGACAGTAATAACTTTTCCTTTTAATGGATACTTGAGTTTCTGGTGCAAGGTGGAGGTGACAACACATGCCCCATGGATCCAAGGGTGTCCCAATAAACAAGAATAGGTCGGCCAGATGTCTATGACAGAGAAAGTGGACTTAAATATCTGTGTACTCACCTTGATCAGGAGATCTACCTCTCCATGCACCATTCTTTCTGATTCGTCAAAGGCTCGAACTATGATATTACTGGGCTTTAGCACAACCCCTTCACAATCTAGTCGGTCAAGAGCGCCCTTTGGCAGAACATTTAGAGAAGATCCCATATAAGTTAACACACGGGCCAATGTAGTGCCCCTGTATTCATTGGAGACATACAAGGACCTATTGTGATTCCTCCCCTTTGGAGTCAGGTCAGCATCAGAGAAACCCAGACCATTATCAGTTGTCAGACTCTCCGTGTAGCTTCCAAATTGATCAACTGAAATTTCTTGCGGCACATGAGCAGTTTTCAAGAACTTCACTAAAGCCTTCGCATGGGCCTCAGAACACAACAGTAATGACAACACGAATATTTTGGACGGGGTTTACCCCAACTTTTCAACAATTTTTAATCACTTATGCGAATGATCTTCAAAACCTCTTCCAAATCCTGTCCAGATGTATCTTTGATCGAAGTTTCTTTTGGCGCCTCCATCCGGCAGGCTCTATCACTGGCTCTTTACCCCGAGCCCCAGTTGTTGTCTTGGTAACCGTAACTTGAACAGGTGGATAGATCTCCAGGGAAAAAATCCTTCCACTTTTAGTAATTTTGTTAGTCCCCGCAATATTGAAAATACTGGGATTAGCTTCTTCATTATCTTCATCAGACAACTCTTGTTTAACGCCTAGGTAATAGATGTCAGACCCATAATTCCACGGAATAGCCTTCTCTGAGGAATACCGGATAGGCCCGGGTGTTGTAATAACCAAAGGAGCAGCTTTCGAATTGGCGGTAATCCTTATAGGACCTTTGGAAGGGATCCTGAAAAGAGTATCAGAGATAACAGACAGATCTTGGCACACATTCTCAATAGAAGGAACTTTTTCAATCAAAATCATGTGTTCATCCATCAGGCGTTGAACACCTTCCTTTAGAAACCCGCAGCCTTTGGGTTGGACCGTATAGCAATAACATCCTTCAACACAACCCAGAAATAAACCGGCCTGTAACATATTCTTCTTGATTATAGAGAGGGGAGTAACCATATCATTTACAGAGGTAATATACATCACATTTTCAACAACATTTATGCCCTTGTCATGCTTGGGCATAGGTGCGGTAATCACATTTGGAGTCTCCAGAGGATCAAACTCAATTTCTTTATTATCGATCATATCCTGAATCTTGCTCTTCAGGGTCCAGCAATTGTTGGTGTCATGACCAGGACTATTTTAATGATAAGCACACCTCACGTTTGGATTATACTTTGGAGAGGAGGTGTTGGGATTCTGAGGAGGATCCCACAGTGAAATGAGTTCAGCCTTCAACAAATGTTGTAACGCCTGAGATAAAGGCATGCCAATTTTGGTAAAGTTCCTCGGCGGAGCGTCTGGCCTTCTTCGGCTACCCTGCTGTTGTTGTTGAACATGCACCAGATTGGAGATTAACACCGCTCCCACAAACTGATGGCTGTTACTTTTACTACGAATCTTCTGGCCAAAGACAAACTTCCTTTTTACCTCCAAATGGCTTCTTCACAGTATTATAAGATGTAGCCATCATGATCTTCCCATTCTTGATACTGCTTTCAATTCTTTCCCATGTCAAATTCATTTCTGTAAAACTAGATAAAGAGCTTCTGATCAACAAATTAAAGAACAGGCATGTCAGAGTACCCATGAACATACCTACCATTTCCCGATCAGTCAAGGGAGGTTTCACCCTTCCATCTAAGTCCCTCAATTTATGTGCATATTCCTTGAACCCTTCATTAGAGCCCATGGACATATTCTGCAGTTGCAATCGAGTTGGTGTCAGGTCAGCGTTATATTGATACTGCTTATAGAAAGCAGCAGCCAAGTATTCCCATGTATGTATATTGGTTCCCTCCAGTTGATAGAACCATTCTAGTTGAGTGCCATCCAAACTTTCTTAAAAGAAATGGACACATAACTTCCGGTCAGCAGTATGAGGCTGTATCTTCTGAACATACGACCTCAAATAGAGTTTAGGGCAAGAGACCCAGTCGTACTTAGAAAATACAGGGACTTTTAACTTAGGTGGGATGACCATCCCTGGGATCAAACCTAGTTCACCAAAATCTAATCCAGGTACCTTTTGGATTTCCATAGCCTTGAGTTTATCTTCCAACTGCTTGTACTTGTCATCCATAGGAGGGTACTATTTGTTAGAGTAATCTTTGTCTTCATGAGCATTCTCATAACCTTGATTGTTCCTTCATTCATTCTTGATGCTTCTACCATCTTCATCATGGTTGTCATCTTCTTCAGAGGAGACATCATCCACTTGGGCTGGTTGAGCGGGACCTTTCAACCTCCTCCCCATATTGAGGATAATAGTCGGCTTCTTGGTCTTTTTTTTCTTGGCGACGAGCGCCAACAGCTCTTTCTGCCCCTGTGCCAGATTCATGAGAGTCTCTTAGAATTGTGCATGTTGAGCCTGGAGATCCTTGACAGTTTGTTCGAGGGCCATTTTTATCCTGAAATAAACAACAAGAAAATGAGAAACTTGTATGACAAACCTGTTATGAAATGATGCATGATATATAAATGCAATGATTTCAAGGACTTTAGGAGATTTAAATTTTCTAAATAAGAGGAAACAAAAACAAATATTTTATTAGCAAAGTTCAAATTACAATTTCATTCTAGGCTTACAATGAAATCAACAAGGCCTCAAAGAGACAAAAAAGTAAACTCCTAAGACCTAAGACTCAAGTCTCCCATGGACGCTTCCTCTTTGTGTTGATGTATGCATTAAGGCTCTTCTCCTCGTGAAGTTGTTTGTGAGATCTAACACTTTATTTTCGCTTGTATAGAATTGAGTCTCAAAGGTCTCTCGTTCTTCCTTAAGTTGAATCCAAGACTTATGCAACTCTTCAAGGTTAGTAGGCATGTCTGGATGGAGGATGGTGCGAGAAACGTCTCCTTCGACAACAGGCTCTATGGTCATTGGTAATATAGCTGGATATGGCATCATAAGGTTTTGAGCATGATCTCATACCCGTTTGAGATAAGGCTTCAGAGGGATGGAATTCTTCTGCCCTAAAGCCTTACTATCAATCTTGCTTACCATGCCCCAAGCACGTATAAACCTCCAACGATAACCTTGAAGATCACTTTCATAATCAAACACAATACCCTGGATAAGTGCGTCATAAGGACCATCTCTTCGAGTGTAACCAAACTGACGAAGAGCCAAGGAAGGTTTGTAAGTAATACCTCCCCTAATGCCAAGGAGTGTAACATTAGGGAATTCCCTACAGCGATCAATGATAGTGATGTCCTCATGAGATCGGGAACACTAGTAAATATCTGTATGAGAAAGTGACATTATTCTTTGCGACCACCTCAAACCTTGTTCATTGTTCATCACTGAGTGAGGAAGGTGAGAAATAAACCACCTAGATAGAAAAGGAATATAACACATGAGAATTCCTTGCCTCCTCGTAGTACGAGTGTGAAGAGAATGCAGAATGTCTCAGAGCAAGGTAGGCACAGGATTCCGAGCGAGAAAAATCTTGACAACATTCACATTTATGAGTGGGTCTGGATTAGGGAATAGTACCAACCCATAGATTAGAAGAGCCAAGATATCCTCAAAAGCATGGAAACTCATAGCATATAGGAATAGTTGAGCCTTATCCAATAGGAATTTAGTCAGAAAACCTTTGACTCCACTTCTCATTTCCCAGTTGGATACAATGTCGGACCGCTTCACATGTAAGGTTGTTGCAATGACTTCTGGCTTTGGAGATTCCTCTAGACCTATGAAGGGCATCTGATCAAGAATAGGTAATCCCAGTAATTGAGATAACTCTTCCATAGTGGGTACCAACTGATAATTGGGAAAGGTGAATCAATGATGTGTGGGGTCAAAGAATTGGAATAGGACACTTGGAGAAGTCGACCATGCCTCTTGATAAATGAATAACCTTTGGGAACCCTTGAGACTAACTTTTTAAGTTGAGGGAGTACCCTTACAAAGTTGACCCGAATAGTGTTTCTGCGAGAGGAGGCCATAGTCTGTAAAACAGAACAAGGATAAATTCCCTGGTCCTTGAAATGGTTAGTAGAATGAAATGGTATGAATGTTATGATGCATGATGTTATGTTCGAACAATTTAATCATACACAAGAAAAATACACAAGGCCTTAGGTTAAAGCTTGCATGGAGTTGTAGGTAAGAACTCTCTTGAAGTTTTAGTTGGCTCAACCTGTCCTAAGAAAAGTAATTGGGTTCTAGGAGCCTCAATATCACTAATCTTCCCCCCAGGCATTATTTCAGCACAAGCATCTAATTTACGACTGAAATATCCCGAGAGTATGATCTCAATGAGTGTAGCATCAAATATCAACCAACTTCAGTCTGCACCAAAGTCGGCTATCTCACTACTTTCTAATGGCTAAGTTGTGTCAACTAAGGTTCTATGGTCGGTTAGTGCTTTATGACACCACGCGGCAGCTTTGCATTCTCCTTGTCTTAACTCAAGGGACACCGGCATAAACCAATATGTCACACTAACATAGACATCGCTCCAACCATATCGGTGTACGTCGTACAATTTTCACAATCTATTGCTACTTATCTAAATGCCCCAAATTCGGTATAGGATCTTTACAAGAATAACCCAAACAACCCTTTAAGAATAGATCGGGCAAGTCAAACAATGAAAGCATTTAAATGTGAACTATATCTAAGGTAACCCCACTTTAGTGTTCTCCCTAGCAGAGTCTCCAGTTCTGTAACACGGTGGGAGAATTGACTTTTTGGTTTTGTATTTTATCGCAAATGTTGCGGTTAGCAAGAGTCACCACCGAATTTTCTTTTATCTAATAAAGGAAAGGGTGAAAAGAACAGGAAAGACCTTTCGAGAGTTTTCTGAGTAAGGGGGTAGGTTATGAAAAGGAAAGGTGTCAGCACCCTTTTCATCCATAGTTATCTACGGGCTCTTAGTTGCTAGCTCACTTTGAAAATGCTTTTTGTGTAAGTGTATTTTGAAAATATTTTGAGAAAGTTGACTTAGTGCGGAAAACTTTGTAATGATTCTCGTATCATTGAGAATGCATACAAAGTGTTTTATCTTTGAAAATATTTAGAAAAGAGTGTGTAAGTGAGAAATTATTTTGTTTTGTGAGAAAGCAACTATAAGCTATCTACCTACTCAAAAGATCTTTGTTCTTTTCCTCTTTTCCTTTAGATAGTGTTATTCTACCATTAGTTAGTAGGTAGCCCTATCATTGGATGTTTTGAGGGACAAGTGCGGGTCATCGTATAGTCACGAGAATAACTTGTAGGACACTTTAGCAATTATCCTAAGGTATTAAGATCATTTACCGAGGCAGCATCAAAGGGTCATCGAGGGGCTACAATCTTTTAACTAAAGGATCTTTTCTAAAACATCCCACGTTCAAGAGACGTGACTGTTGTTTTTCGAAGGCAACAAGTGGGGGTACCTTAGAGGTGCGCGTGTGCAGAGTGTGTTATGTTTCAGTTATTTTTATCTTGGATGTCAGGTTTTATAATGTTTGCTTTTAAGTCTTACCATGCAATCCTATTAAGCTAGCAAATATATACAAGCATTCATATAATATTGCGAAAAAAATGCGGGAATTTGAATCTACGCTATTACAGTGCTTCGGGGATTGGGAGTACAAAACCTCAAATGGGGGAAAAGGTAAAGAAACCCTAAATTTAACTATTACATTCCTTCGACAGTTAAAAAATTAAATGAATGCGAAAGATAAACAAATGCACGAAGATGGGAAAGGGGAAAGGTGTTAAGAAAACCTAAAAATATCTAAGATTAGAAAAATGTTTTTGTTGTTTTTATTTAGAAATATGTTTTATCATAATAAACCTAATTCTAACTAATTTTTAATTAATAAAATAAACTCAAAGTGATTTAAATTAAATTAATTAAAATTAACAAAAAATTAAATTAATTAATAAAAGTTAATTCTAATATTTTTATGATTTTCTGATTTTTTTTTAGTTGATTAAATTAAAGCTGATTAAAAAAAAGAATGTTTATTAAAACAAAAAATAAAAAAATGTAATGGGCTTGCGTTGCAAAAAGAAAATTGGGGGGGGGGGGGGGGGGGGGGTGGGTGGAAATAAACAGAAATCCCATGCCCAATGACAAGAGGGCCCAGGCGCCTGGGAGATCCAGTGTTGTTCATCTCCTGGAGTGCATCGTGGGTGTCACCATTAGTAATGTTCGATCTGGATCTTCTGAGATCTAAGGGTCATGGCATGAGCGTACATGGTGAGCACGCTTGATCTGTTGCATAGGATCTGAAATGAAAACATGGAAAATAAAAAAGTGCCTCGCGCCTGGATCGAACCCAAGACTAGGCGTATGAGAGACTTACATGCAAGTGTGCTGCCACTGGGGTGGCATGTTCATCTGGTATATTAATTGAACAAAATAAATATAATACAAAACACACGCTAATGCAAGATAAGCAAAAAAGTGCGCACTCAAGTGGGCCACTGTTATTTGAATGAGCCAACCAGGATGCTCTAACCTGCCACGCGATTGGTCAAAGGTTCAAACCACCGTGGAGGGTGTTTTCAACCTTCTTCTCGGACGAGAAGAAATCTGCAAAACCTTCAAAAACATAAAATTGAAACACGCAAAGTACCATATCCCCCTTAAAATTTCCCCCTGAATCCGAATATGGGATCCGTTTGGGCTGAAAGTCCTTGTAACGTGAAATCTGAAGCTTAAGATGCTCCTTGCCATAACAATGGCATGATGTTATTTCTCCATCCATACTTACATGTAAAACGTTAGAAAACTTCAAAAAAAAAATGCATATGAATGAAACAAGCATGTTTACAAGGATCTAAACTATGAAAATCTTGAGAAAGCGAAACCTACCAACCTACCAATCGGAGTTGATGTGAGGGAAGTTTCTGGGGTTGGTTTGCAAAGGGTAGCGGTTGATTCTGACTCCTGGCAACTTCAGGAAGACGGTGGAATGCTTAAATCATCTTGAGGACTGCTAAGGAACAAGATGGATGCTAACCCTAAACTTTGAAACTTTGGAGAATTTGAGTGGTTTGCTTAGACAATGATTTCGTGTCCATTTGATCTGCTCTTGTTTGCATTATATAGAGAAATGAATGAGCCAACAAATATATCAAGAGATCAAGGCCATGAAGCCATGGTTTAAACAAGAATCAAATATTTGAAAACTTGCCAACCTTGTAATTTTCTTTCCTTCTTGAGCTTGCACGGATTTGGCATGCTATTTACAGGTCTACATTAGCTGTATTGGGGTTGTTAAAGCTTGAAATCAAAAGGCCCAAGCCCTCATTCCAATATTTTACATTTATTTGATTTTATTTATTTTTAAATGAATAAAAATTCAAATAAAAGAAATAAAATCATGAAAAATATTTTAATGGATTTAAAGGTATTCTAAGGTATTGCGAACATGTTTGAATATAAAAAATTAAGCCTACTAGTTCAAAATCTCAAGCTTGCTCCTTTTGCATTTCATGAATTTCCTCAAAATTCCCCAACTTGTGAAACTCATAACTTGCTCAATTTTCATCTTTTAAAGATGATCTTTGACTTTTTGAAAATCTCAAGATGTCCTCTACATTTTCTATTTTGATAATTTTTGCATTTGGAGAATTTATCTTGATGTAAGTTGCCTTGATAAAAAGTGTCTTTTGTTGAGTTTTGAAAATGACCTATAATGTGTTAGCTCATATCTTTCAAATGGGGAATTTTATGAACTTGAGCATAAAAAAAAGTTGTATAGAATTGAATTTTCTTCAAAATGGGCTTTTGTTGGGGAAAAGTTGATGAAGCATGTGAAAGTTATGCTTGGTCAAAGTTCAGTTGACTTCTCCTAAGGAAACCCTTATTGACAATTCTTGACTTTTGATGATTTGAGAGCTTTCCTTAAGGAATCATGATAAAACCTTGATAAAATGATGAATGTCACTTCAAAATATTGATGGTGACCAAAAATCTTGAATTTTGACTGTATGTTGACTATAGTTGACTTTTTACCCAACACAATTGATTTTCAATCATCTGAACCATTGACTGAGCAAACTTGTGATGCAAGACTTGAAACTTGTCATGAACATTGTTGAGGACCTATGATGAACCATTAAAACCACTTCAGACCTTTGCAACCCAAATTTCCTTGAGAAACTCAAAATGCTAGTTGTAAACCTTTGGCTTAGGAGGAGCATTTGACTGGTCATCCCTTGAGATTCTTGAGTATTTGAGAAGCCTTGAAAGAATGCCTTAAATAAAAATAGGAGGGCAAATTTTGGGGTACAACATCGGTGTTCACCAAAATCAGTTGGAAATCAATATTTTAACGCGCAAAATCGAACACCGACATATGAAACTTTACTCGAAATT